>CM072518.1:2882026-2977026 GCA_036898135.1 Oncomelania hupensis
TGGCACGGCAA
The DNA here is from genome assembly GCA_036898135.1 of Oncomelania hupensis. Lineage (NCBI taxonomy): Eukaryota > Metazoa > Mollusca > Gastropoda > Littorinimorpha > Pomatiopsidae > Oncomelania > Oncomelania hupensis. The sequence goes on from CM072518.1 coordinate 2,882,038, forward strand.
ATGGCGATTCGTGTCGTCTAATATTATTATAATGTTAAGGGCAAGAACTAGGGAACAGTCTGAACAAGAACAACAACAAGATGGCCTACCAGACTGTAGCGGCTGACAAGTGTTAAACAGCACAAGGTCTCCACGATCCAAAGCAAGTCTGGCATATGCCTTACAGAAGAACAAGGAGTCTTGGATAGATTGAGTACTGCTCTGACATTTACAGCCACACACCAAACGGAGACCCATCAGTTCTAGCATGTCCCCAGAACAGAAAAAGAAGAAATCCTCCCAATTTTCCGAGAAGAAGTTGAGGCAGCAGTGCAATCACTAAAGAAGGGGAAGTCAGCTGAAGTGGACAACACACCCGCAGAAATGCTTCAAGCAGGAGGAGAAGCGAAGATTGACGCACTCACCATTATCTGTAACAAGATCTGGCAGAGTGGGGACCCAGCCGCTTGTCATCACGCTTCCCAAAAAGGGTAACCTTCAGGAGTGTAAAAATTACCGTGCCATCAGCCTCATCAGTCATCTCAGCAATGTCCTCCTGAAAAAAATACTCTACAGGTTGAAACCTCAAGCTGAACAAATCATAGCTGAAGAACAAGCAGGATTCAGGGCAGATCTTCAACCTCAGAATAATCTGCAAGAAATACCTACAGCACCAACATCTATATCATGTGTTAGTAGACTTCAAGAAAGCGTTCGGTCGAGTCTGGCATGCATCTCTGTGGGCAACCATGAGAGTGTACAACATCAGCCCTAAAATTGTTGAAGTCATCAAAACCTGTATGACAAGGCTACCAGTGCAGTCCTCAACAGCAGCGCCATCGGGAACTGGTTCAGAACAACAATCGGTGTGCGTCAGGGTGCCTACTCTCTCCAACACTCTTCAACATCTTCCTAAAGCGCATCATGTCAGATGCTTTGCAGATCACGAAGGCACAGTCAGCGTAGGGGGTAGAACAATCTCCAACCTCCGTTTTGCGGATGACATTGATGGATTGACTTAAGAGTAACAAGAACTTGAACAGCTTGTAAAGAGGCTTGACATCACATCCAGAGCCTTTGGAATGGAAATAAGTGCAGAGAAGATTAAAATGATGACCAACAACACCAATGGCATCAACACGGACATCAAAGTCAAAGGTCCTCAACACAGTGCATAGCTTCAAATATTTAGGAGCCATTGTCTCAGACAACGGTTGTAACGCGAGAGTTTTGCGTTAAATTATATATATATATATATATATATATATATATATATATATATATATATATATATATATATATATATATATATATATATATATATATATATATATATATATATATATATATATATATATATATATATGAGAGAGAGAGAGAGAGAGAGATAGACAGAGAGAGAGAGACAGAGAGAGAGAGAGAGAGAGAGATTCAGTCTAAGGGTGCATGCTCTATGACTACAGCGAATGTCAGCTATACAAGCAATGTGAGGAAGGCGAGAGAGAGGAAAAATAATGGGTAGGGTTTCATTGACCTAGGGGCAGAGTGGAAGCAGCTCGTTGCATTTCAATGATAACCATTATTCCTTCCAGGCCTCTCATTATTTACCTTACTGATTCGCTTTGTAGGCGCCTATGGGTACAACATTGTATGTTAGCATTATACCACAATGGTGTTCGTTCTTATGGTACTGTTAGCATAATACCACAGTGGTTTGTTCTCATGGTACTGTTAGCATAATACCACAGTGGTTTACCCCGCTCCTTTGTACATAAACCAATAAAGAGTGCTGGTACTTTTTTTTTTTTTTTGTGGTAACCCGGGTTTTTTTTTTAATGTGGAGTTCTCAAGCATGCGATTGTCACTCAACTCCTCAAAATACATGTTGTGCTTCTCGCTCACCTATCCTATCCTATTCCGTAACTCAAAAGTCGTTGGGTACCACAGATGATCGTTTAACCAGCGTGCTCCATCTTTCTCTGTTCTCAGCAACCTTCATGGCTTCGCTCAGTGTTAAGCCAGTCCATTTTCGAATGTTGTCCTCCCACCTCTTTTTCTGTCTTCCTCTTCTTCTACCTCCTTGCATCGTGTCTTGCAGGATGGTTTTTGCAAGGCCTGATGCTCTGGTGACGTGGCCATATCATCGAAGTTTCCGTTTCTTTACCACTGTGAGCATGTCACCAAGTTGTTTAATGGCTTGTGTGATGGTCTGTCGGACTTCGTTGTTGGTGATGTGCTGGGTATATCGCTCACAAATGGAATATATTGATGATGGTGCTACGTTGCTATTGTTTGTCATGTGATTTTGAAGTTATTGTAATTGTGTTTTTTATCAGGGTTTTATGTAACCTTTTTATGCCGCGTTTAAATGAAATCACGCTTATATGCATTCTTTTTTTAAGTTATGTTATTATGTTGCTGAATATATGGAGTCTTTTAATGCCCTGTACTTTTGAGTGCAAGGAATGGATGGGAGAGTTTTTACTGTGAACGGAAGATGGGGAGGGGAATAGGGCTTTCTCTCTCTCTCTCTGACTCTCTCTCTCTCTCTCTCTCTCTCTCTCTCTCTCTCTCTCTCTCTCTCTCTCTCTCTCTCTCTCTCTCTTTCTTTCTCGACTTTAAACGTTTATTACAATTACAACAACATGTTTCAAAGATAAAAATTTAAAGTTCACAGCTTACTCTTATACAATGAGTCTTTGTTTCAGGCACATATATAAACATAATACAATACACTCATTTAAGCCTGCCACATTTTACATATACAATTCAGTTCAACTGTAACAATTTAAAACAAGAACTTTACCATATCTAAACCTCATCTAAACGTTATAATAGTCTAACATTGTAATATTTTGTTTAAAGTCTAACATTGTAATATTTTGTTTAAAGTCAAGTCAAATCAAGTGAACAATTCTTTATTCCAAAAAGGCGGAAGATGCGAGTGACAAGAGCACATTGTATTTACAACGTGTGATAATTGATTAAAAGTAAAAATAAAGGTCTAATTGTATGTACAATAAACAAATGAAGGCAACCCTTAAACTTTATAGGCAAGGACACGACCTATCAATACCTTCACTGTATCTGCCCAGCACACACACGCTCACAGTTTTAGACTAAAACTACAATTGAAGTACTTATACCATGGAAAGTCAAATACCACTTCAAGCTTGTTATACAAAAACAATACATAGATATTCTAAGTAGATACACAGATAAATAAACTAACTGCTGTTACTACAGTTACTAGGATTATATAATAATAATAACATTTTGTTATTCTATATTGTCTTAACGTACTGTTAGTATTGCTTTGTTTGTGTTTACTGGCACAGTCAGTGTCAGGTTTAAGTTCTGTCAGTATATTTTATTGTATTTACATTGCATTTGATTGTATAAAACAATGTTGGGTTGTGTGTTAAATTTTCTTACATCTTTTAGAACATTTTACTTTTGTTTAATTGTACTGCACATGTTTACATGTACGAATGTTACCTTAATGTTTTGGCTGCCTACATTGATTTTGTGCGTGTTTCTGTGAGCGCATGTGTTAGATGTTTGTAATGTAGTTTTTTTTAAATATTTGTATTGCTCCATGTTTTGTTGTATTATACATTCTCTTATTGTGCGAGTGTTTGTGTGACAGTATGTGTGTAAGCGCATTGAGCAGACTTCTTAGTTGGGAATTGCGCTTTATAAAACAAATTAGTAAGCTTATATTGTTATTAACATTGATATATAATCTTAGACTCCACTTTGTCCTACCTTACAGGGACAGGGTATCAAGGATGTTTCCTTTATTATTACAGGGGTCCAACGTTTTCCTAGGCGGCCCCTGGACCCCGGCCTTTCAGTTTTTTTTTATACTTTTGGCCAGTTGGACAAATTGTATTATTATTATTGTGTGTGGTTAGTGTGTGTATGTATGTGTGTGTGTTTGTGTGCGTACGTGTAACGATGTTTTTACTAAAGAAATTGCATTGTTGTCATATAACATAATGATATAATGAACAATGGTGGATAAAATCGACCGCATAGCTTTGAATTGTATGCCTCTATTCCTTGTTGTGTCAACAAACTACAAGTACTGGACCTATACACGTTGTTGTGTCAACAAACTAGGACCTATACACATTGTTGTGTCAACAAACTACACGCACTGGACCTATACACGTTGTTGTGTCAACAAACTACAAGTACTGGACCTATACACGTTGTTGTGTCAACAAACTACAAGTACTGGACCTATACACGTTGTTGTGTCAACAAACTAGGACCTATACACACTGTTTTGTCAACCAACTACAAGTACTGGACCTATACACGTTGGCTGCATCTGTAATGTTTACAATCAACCTTGTTTTAATTGTACTTTTACAAAATATATTATTACTGTATGCTTTGTTTGTGATGAAATGCATTTTTATTATTGTGTGTACATGTTAAATTTGTTTTTTTTTTTGCTGCCGCCATTGTAATTTCTCCGTGTGAGACAAATACTGTCGTATTGTATTGTATTGTTTTGTATTGTATTGTTTTTTATTGTATTGTTTTGTATTGTATAGTACTCCTCATGTGACAGCATCATAAGAAAAGCTAGCTCGCAGGAGTTCAATATTAGCAGCAGAAAGAATTCACTGAAAATAAGCTGGAGTTTAAACACAATGCAGGTGTTCTATATTTTGCACTTTAATAAGTCATTGACATTGTGGTTGCTGAAGTCTGCTTACAGTGAGACTTTGCTCGATGTGACGTCAGATTCGGTGTAATTAGCATCAGCAGACTTCTTCGGTAGGTTTCCATCAGTAGACTTCTTTGTTAGACCTGTCGTGCGCGTTTATGTGTGTGTGTGTGTGCGTGTGTTTGTAGACCTATGTGTGTGAAAGTGCGTGTGTGCGTGCCTGCGTGCCTTTAGAAATAAGATCTTTCCAACCGTGACAAAGCACGGAAATCACAGCATCGCACGCCTCTCTTTCAAGAGCTACACTGGCTCCCAATTGAACAACGAATTAAATATAAAACCTCATGTCTCTGCTACCACATCATCTCTGGAACTGCTCCTAGCTATCTTTCCGAACTTTTGACTGTCTATGTTCCTTCTCGGTCTCTCCGCTCCTCTGCAGATGAAAGGATGTTCCGTGTACCAGAATACCACAGGGTGAGACACGGTGGTAGAGCTTTCAGTTTATTCTCCGTTCAGACCTGGAACTCGCTACCTCGGTCGTCCGTCACAGTCCTTCACTAGCGTCTTTTAAAACGAACTTGAAGACGCATCTTTTTAGAGAGGCCTTTTCTTAGGCGCCATGAGTGAGTGTTGTTAGTTATTTTTGGTGTTGAGATGTATATGTGGTTGCGTGTTATTGACCAATGTACGCATGTTGTGTTTACATTTGTTTGTGTAAAGCGCTTTGTGAGTTTGGAAAGCGCTGTATAAATTGCCTGTTATTATTATTATTACTTGTATTGTATTGCTATTGAAGGAGTCTATAGGTCTACGCTAAATATATTGTATGAACCATTTAAAACCCGCAGCTGTCGGCAGTTTCAAATTTTGTTTTCGATGAAAATGAATAAATTCAAGAAACATCTGTGTTCGAAGGGACTGCAGCTGTGTACTATCATGTCTTACTGTTTATTACAGGCTAATGTACAATTGAGAAGCTATAGATACAATACAATACAATACAGTACAAAGCGATAACCTATCCTATCTTATCCTATCCTGTCCCGTAACCCTGAGGTCGTAGGGGCACCACTCCATCTTTTTCCGTCCTCAGCAGCCCTGATGGCTTCGCTCAGTGTCAAACCAGTCCATTCTCGAATGTTGTCCTCCCACCTCTTTTTCGGTCTCCCTCTTCTACCTCCTTGCACTGTGCCTTGCAGAATAGTCTTTGCAAGGCCTGATGATCTGGTGACGTGGCCATACCATCGGAGTTTCCGTTTCTTGTTACCTGTTTTCTTGAAAACTCGCCCACTGTTTATGAGGTCTGTTGGGTCACCTTGGGAATATTGGACGCTTTCTGCCAAATGGTCACTACGGCTTCCTATAATATTATCATTTAGCAATGTAGGCACTTTATATGTATGTATTTTGTTGATATTTTATGATGTTTATATTATGTTTTTTGTAAACGGGCGTTCGATAATAGAGTATAGCCTCAGCGTCCCCTGTGTGGGATGCCTTTATTGTAAAGTGACCGGCTGGTGGAGTGCCTTCAGTGTTACCACTAGGTTTTTTTTTCAGCAGATTTTTTATACAGATCAGAGGTGAGTCCTATTTCATCCAAGTTGTGGTCCTAATTTTGTGGTCCTGATTCGGCTCGTTGCAGTCCGCTAGACCCTGTAAGCAATGAAGAACGAACTACTGTAACTAAATTGAGGGACAGCAACAATCCACTTTTTGTTGTCGGCCAGTTGTACTACAATAGTGTATATCTAAACTAGTTGTGGACCTGAATAAATATGACAAGTATACTAAGCAGCCTCAACTGAGTTCAGACCCGAGTTAAGAAAACACATAACAGTCATCTATCTAGTTTTGATATTGACGTGAACTTCGTTTCCTTAATTATTAAAAAGCCCCTAGATAAACAATAAATATTCTTTAGAATATTAAAATAGCAAGCGTTCGATTGCAAGTCCTTTTACTGCCGAAGACTCAATACTTAATAAGATTAGGCCTACATATAGAATAAGATTAGTTAAAAGTTAAGGAGGGCACTGCCTCTTCAGGACCGGTTAAAACAATACAAGGTAAATGAGAGATGGGGTGTAGATTCCGTACAACAGAAGTTAGAGGAGGAGATTACAATTGTAATATTCCGTACAGCAGAAGTTAGAGGAGATTACAATTGTAATATTCCGTACAACAGAAGTTAGAGGAGGAGATTAGAATTGTAATATTCCGTACAGCAGAAGTTAGAGGAGGAGATTACAATTGTAATATTCCGTACAGCAGAAGTTAGAGGAGGAGATTACAATTGTAATATTCCGTACAGCAGAAGTTAGAGGAGGAGATTACAATTGTAATATTCCGTACAGCAGAAGTTAGAGGAGGAGATTACAATTGTAATATTCCGTACAGCAGAAGTTAGAGGAGGAGATTACAATTGTAATATTCTGTACAGCAAAAGTTAGAGGAGGAGATTACAATTGTAATATTCCGTACAGCAGAAGTTAGAGGAGGAGATTAGAATTGTAATATTCCGTACAGCAGACGTTAGAGGAGATTACAATTGTAATATTCCGTACAGCAGAAGTTAGAGGAGGAGATTACAATTGTAATATTCCGTACAGCAGAAGTTAGAGGAGGAGATTACAATTGTAATATTCCGTACAGCAGAAGTTAGAAGAGGAGATTAGAATTGTAATATTCCGTACAGCAGAAGTTAGAGGAGGAGATTACAATTGTAATATTCCGTACAGCAGAAGTTAGAGGAGATTACAATTGTAATATTCCGTACAGCAGAAGTTAGAAGAGGAGATTAGAATTGTAATATTCCGTACAGCAGAAGTTAGAGGAGATTACAATTGTAATATTCCGTACAGCAGAAGTTAGAGGAGATTAGAATTGTAATATTCCGTACAGCAGAAGTTAGAAGAGGAGATTAGAATTGTAATATTCCGTACAGCAGAAGTTAGAGGAGGAGATTACAATTGTAATATTCCGTACAGCAGAAGTTAGAGGAGATTACAATTGTAATATTCCGTACAGCAGAAGTTAGAAGAGGAGATTAGAATTGTAATATTCCGTACAGCAGAAGTTAGAGGAGATTACAATTGTAATATTCCGTACAGCAGAAGTTAGAGGAGATTACAATTGTAATATTCCGTACAGCAGAAGTTAGAAGAGGATATTAGAATTGTAATATTCCGTATACCAGAAGTTAGAGGAGGAGATTACAATTGTAATATTCCGTACAGCAGAAGTTAGAGGAGATTACAATTGTAATATTCCGTACAGCAGAAGTTAGAGGAGATTACAATTGTAATATTCCGTACAGCAGAAGTTAGAGGAGGAGATTACAATTGTAATATTCCGTACAGCAGAAGTTAGAGGAGATTACAATTGTAATATTCCGTACAGCAGAAGTTAGAAGAGGAGATTACAATTGTAATAATATATTAGGTTGTGTATAAAATGACTCTTAGGACGTCATTCGTTTTAGTAGCCTACTAAGTTAGGACCGTTTACCGAAAATATAAAAAAGATATAGTATGTGTAAAAAGAGATTATTTTTATTGACAATACAAGAATAATTAAAAGGGATGGAAGTTATTAAGAGATTTAATTATATAAGCCACACAGTTAAAATCGTAGCAGGCATTGTAAATAACCGGTATACATTAATTTAATCGTTAAGGGTGAAACGTACAATTTATATTCGACTACATAATAATAATAATAATAATAATAATAATAATAATAATAATAATAATAATAATAATAATAATTATTATTATTATTATTATTATTATTATTATTATTATTATTATTATTATTATTAATACCGAGGCAGGGGCATTTCAGCGATCTAACGCAGGCAACCAAGGGTGGGAGATACAGACCTGCCTACTGCTACGATTTTGCCGTAGCAGCTACGAAAAATTAAGCTCTGCTACGATGCTACGGCACAACATAAAATTGCTACGGGAAAAAAAAATCCGCCTTTTTTTTTTTTTTTTTTTTTTAACCCTTTACCGAAGGTCGAAACAGGCAAAACGCCCAAAAGCGTTCGTATCAGCCACTGTTATATTCTCGCGTTGTTTGAAAGATTGCGAGACTTCCGGCAATTGACTTCCGGTTTTTTCTGTTGTGGAAACAATCGACTGCATTTCCACAAGTTTTCTCTTTGATGCGTTCGTTTTTTCGATTTTGTTTTTCAATTTTGTGTGTGCAAGTGTCTAGAATGGATGGTTTAGATTCTTCGACTGATGAAGGAGAGTTTACAGTCTTCCATTTATTAGACATTGAAGTGAGAGAAATGAACTTTGAGTCGGAGGAAGAGATCGGTACTGACATTAGTGTCAGTAGCATGCATGCATCAGATCTTTCAGATGGGCAGGGAAGTGAAGAAGAGGAGGAGGCTTGTTTGGACTTTTTAAAACATTTTGTTTTCAATTTTTGTAAACACATGGAGTAATAAAAAACAATACATGACAAGAGAAGAATAAAAAGGTATATAATCAAAAGAGAATTTATTTCTGTTCATTTTGCATTTTATTTCATTTAAATCTTAGCACTAATACCTAACTCCTAAGATGTGGTGTTTTTACTAACGTACTCCGAAATATCTCTAAAATTATAAGACTTCTTGCCTTAACTTGTCGTGGCGTCCTACATCGACGGTTGTGCATGCTACTGAAAACCTGGCTTTGCTACTGAAAACTGGACCTTTTGCTACTGATTTAAAGAATTGTAGGTAGGCAGGTCTGGAGATAAAAAAGGGTTCCTCACGCCGGGCAATTCCGGGTAAGAGCAGATAGAGTTTACAAGTACGGGCGTCGAGGAAACAGGCACCCGAAGGCCATAAATATGCAAATGTAAGATAAAAGGAGTTCTTCACGCCGTACCTAGTATCTTATTTTGGCTGGGAGCATTCTGATTGGTCGATGCATTACAAAATTCGACGCAAGCGCACAGTGCTGTCGTAGTCTTAGTACGGATTAGGGTTAGGGTTATGACGCCTAAGAAAAACATCGTGAAAAAGCCGGCCCGACTTGACCTGACGCATGCGCAAAGGCGCCCGGCTAAAGTAAGAGATACCCGGACAGTGTAAGAACAATAGTGGCCACGTTCATGGGCCTTTATAGAGGAAACGGGTCTTTTAATTCATGCAGTAGGACGCATAGCCTAATGTGTGTGTGCTTACACACAACACATAAGAACATGTGCCTATAGCTTGTCATTACACTCCCTGTTTTTGTGTCGCGGTCACTAAACTAAATCTTTTAGTTCAGTGGTGGCGGTGGAAACACGTAACGCTGAATTAAGGTACCCCGACGGTTGTTAACGTCCGATTTTGTACCCAGTACATCGACCTGACAGGTGGGTATGCTCACTTACATTAGATTATCTCGGGCATTTCGTCACAGCTGACATCAAGCTATATACGCATAAACTACTAACTGCCTCTGACACTTGGTAGTATAATTTTACCCGAGATAGATTTAGTTTTGTAAGCGAGAAGTCTCCGCTTCTGTCACTCGTGTATTTAGTGCATTGACCTGTTCAAGGAAAACATCAAACGTAGGCTACATACATACCAAAATTATGTACGGAAACAAAGAAGAAATCACAACAATCTACCAGAGTAAATGTTATGTTTGTAATGAAAATGAAAGGGGGGGCTAAATGAGAAATGTTTGTGTGTCGTGTTAAGGCCCCCACAATCATCTTGTAACGGGACCAGCAGAAATATTTGAAAAATCTGGGTCGCGTAGCACTGAGTACATGGGTACCCTTTTAATTTGTTGTCCTACTTTTCCCATGAAGTTAAAGAGAGTGTACAAAATCAGTGCGATCTACTACGTTTCAGGTATGTTTTTGAGGTGTAGCACCATTTAGCAGTGTTATAAAACAGAGAAGTGGAATGTACGTGTTTTTTTCTTCTTAAAATAGTCAGCGTTACTTCAATAGATAATAAGCGTCAGTTCTACTGTACGTGACAGGAGGTAGTGATCTGACTGTTTATGGTAGTTTTAAGTAGTGATCTGGGTGTTTATGGCAGAGGGGCCGGGTAGCTCAGTTGGTAAGAGCGTCTTGCTAGTAACCGAAAGGTCGCTGGTTCGAATCCCGGATTGGTCAACGTGTGATCATATTATTTTCCCCTTTACCAACAACTGGCCCGCTGGTGTCAGTATAAATCGGTCCAGTAGTCACCTATATGCGAAAGTGTCGTGTGACTATAATCTACATACAAACAAAAAACAAAATGGTAGTTTTAACATGGCAGAAGGTATTGATCTGGGTGTTTATGGTAGTTTTAACATGGCAGAAGGTAGTGATCTGGGTGTTTATGGTAGTTTTAACATGACAGTAGTGATCTGGGTGTTTATGGTGGTTTTAACATGGCAGAAGGTAGTGATCTGGGTGTTTATGGTAGTTTTAACATGACAGAAGGTAGTGATCTGGGTGTTTATGGTAGTTTTAACATGACAGAAGGTAGTGATCTGGGTGTTAATGGTAGTTTTAACATGACAGAAGGTAGTGATCTGGGTGTTTATGGTAGTTTTAACATGACAGAAGGTAGTGATCTGGGTGTTTATGGTAGTTTTAACATGACAGAAGGTAGTGATCTGGGTGTTTATGGTAGTTTTAACATGACAGAAGGTAGTGATCTGGGTGTTTATGGTAGTTTTAACATGACAGAAGGTAGTGATCTGGGTGTTTATGGTAGTTTTAACATGACAGAAGGTAGTGATGTTATTGTGGCGTTTATGATAGCTTACAAGGAAGTTGGGGCAGCGTGTATTGAGTGATGTACCAGAGCAGATGCTTCCCACTCCCACCCTCCACCCCCAAAAAATGCAGTGAAGGAAGTACCTACTTAAGAGATTGTGTGGTAGTTTGATTTCAAGGTTCGTCTTTCTTGTCCTTGATAGTTTATTCTAGGCAATGGTGCCGGGGGGTTCAGTATAAATAGTATCCCCACTTTCTGGAAATTTAGTGCTTTAAATTCCCACTGTCGCTGTCTTTCTCATTTGCTCTTTCTCATTCCTGCTCTGTTCTATCAATTTGCTATACTATCTTCTTCTTTGCTAGACCAGGCTTGTGTACGTGCGTCTCGGGCGATATGGGTTCGAATCCTGACTTCAGCAAACTATATTGTGATTGCTGGATAGTAGTGGCCAGCGCTTTGAGAAGCTCTCTGAGCTTGTAAGTGCGCTATATAAGAGTAATCTCTTTATTTTTTTTACCAGTCACCTACCTTTTTTCTTGAAAACTCTTCCGGGACAAGACTCCTTATTTGTGTATGAGGTCTGTTGGATCAGCTTGGAAATATTGGACGCTTTCTGCCAGGTGGTCACTAGGGCTTCCTATGATGTTATTATTTAGCAATGTAGGCATTTTATATGTGTTTTGTTCATAATATATAATGATGTTTGTATTCTATTTTGTTTTTGTAAACGGGGGTTCGATAAATTAGAGTACAGCCTCAGCGTCTCCTGCGTGGGTTGTCTTTATTGTAAAGTGACTGGCTGGTGGAGAGCTTTCAGTTTTACCATTAGGGTTGTTTCAGCAGATCTTTTATGCGGATCAGAGGTTGTCCGTTCCTGATTTGGCTCGGAAGAGTCTGATGGACCTAAAGCAATAATGATGTAATGTAATGTAATGTATGTTATGTGATGCGATGTGATGATGTGATGTGATGTGCAAGGCCAACGCTGTACCTCTGAGCTATAGTGGTATGTTGCAATTGGTTGTTCTACAATAGAGTTGAATGCGTTTGCTAGAAAATACTGTTTTGTATGATGTTAACGCAATTTATTGATTTTCCCTGCTCAATTATACTGCTATCAATTCTTTGTGTGGCAGGTGAACAAAGCATTTTAATCAAGCGCCAATATTTAACTTAACCAACTGACCTAGTCAGCAACATTCATTTTCAGCATTCAAGTGAAGTAGACACCTTCATCTCTTTGAACTCTTCTACTCTCTCCCTCTTAATTCTCCAAGCAGTCTCTCTCTTTCTCTTTCTCTCTCTCTTTCTCTCTCTCTCACACACTCTCTCTCTCTATCTCTCACTCTCTCTCTCTCTCTCAATTTAATTTGTAATGTCTTTAGCAACACAGCTCTCAGACAAGATTAAAAAACAATTTATCAAAAATTTAGAGAACATTTCAACATTTAAAATGACTAGCTAATGTTATTTCAAAATATATATATAAATGTACTATCAATGCATGCAACCTATGGCTAAAAATGATCCAAAAACTATAATAAAAGCATTATTACATTTTTATCAATATGGTTGAACACAACAAACACCCAATTCATTCATCTACAACACACAAACATACATTTGTTCAAGTGGGACAAAGTCACCATTGTCTCAGTTTCATCATACAATACTAAATATGGACAAGCAGGTACGTCGCCTAAATATATACACACACAGACACACACACACACACACACACACACACACACACTCCACACACACATACATATATATTCACATTTAGTTTCACCCATAAAGAAATAGTAATGAACGCTTTTCTCTACATCTCTAACATGTGACGCTGTCTACATATTAAGACTTCTGTAAAAAATGTAGCTAAATTCTTTATTTTATTTTCATCCTTACATGAAAGCAGTTTTATTACCTGCTGTTGTGACGTGTTACACTGTAATATATTTTATATCGGTATTCAATTTATGCGTATAGATTCCAATGCCTGGCAAACAAACAGAAAGTGATATTTATCTCACTCTCTCTCTCTCTCTTAACTCTCCAAGTAACTCCTTAACTCTCCCAATATCTCCTTTACTCTCTCAGTATCTCCTCCTTAACTCTTCCTATAGGTCCCTGTTAACTCTCCCTATATTTGACCGACGAACTCTACCTGTTTAATTAACGCTCCTTGCCTTCTCTCCGTGTTAGCGTTCCAGTCTCTTCCTCTTAACTCTCCCAGGCTTTCCCTCCCTCCCTCTTAACTCTCCATGTATCTCTCTGTTTACTTTCCATTAACTCTCCCAATCTTTCCCTCTTAATTTCCCAGTCTCTCCCTCTTAACTCTCCCAATATTTCCCTCTTAATTGTCCAGTCTCTCCCTCTTAACTCTCCCAGTCTTTCCCTCTTAATTGTCCAGTCTCTCCCTCTTAACTCTCCCAATATTTCCCTCTTAATTACCCCTTGGGGTCATGAGCAATCTTGTCAATGTAGATTGTTCTAACCTATAAAGGGAAAAGTGAAAGCCCCAGTTGAAAACCTGTCTTTCCTTTATAGGCAAGACCGATTCACTGCGGCAACAGTACCCCCGTTGGAGTGCCGGGGGTTTCAGTAGAAATAGTATCCCCACTTTCTGGAAATTTAGTGCTTTAAATTCCCACTGTCGCTGTCTTCCTCATTTGCTCTTCTTCGCTAGATCAATGACCTACCCTTTTTCTTGAAAACTCTTCCTGGACAAGACTCCTTGTTTGTGTATGAGGTCTGTTAGATCAGCTTGGGAGTGTTGGACGCTTTCTGCCGGTTGGTCACTAGGGCTTCCTATGATGTTATTATTTCGCAATGTAGGCATTTTATATGTACGTGTTTTGTTCATAATTTATAATGATGTTTGTAATCTATTTTGTTTTTGTAACCGGGGGTTCGAGTAGTTGGGGTAAAGCCTCAGCCGTCCCCTGCGTGGGATGTCTTTATTGTAAAGTGACTGGCCGGTGGAGGGCATTCAATTTTCCCACTAGGGTTGTTTCAGCAGATCTTTTATGTGGATCGGGGGTTGTCCGGTCCTGATTTGGCTCGGAAGAGTCCGCTGGACCTAAAGCAACAATCAATCAATCAATCAATCAATCAATTTCCCTCTTAATTGTCCAGTCTCTCCCTCTTAACTCTCCATGTATCTCCCTGTTCACTCTCTCTCAACTCTCCCAGTCTTTCCCTCTTAATTGTCCAGTCTCTCCCTCTTAACTCGCCCTGTATCTCCCTGTTCACTTTCCCTGTTAATTGTCTGCGCTTACTGTGGCTGGCGCCTAATTAACATTGGCGACAATGGTAGTGAAGGAAAACTCCCGCTAGCAACAAGAACTAATGACCAAAAGGGTTGGCCGCCATCCAGTTCTCATACATCTTACCTGCTGTCCGCCTTGCCTGTGTTGGCATGCCACAGACCCAGACAAACACAAGCACCAAAGCATACAAACGCACGCGCACGTTCATGCACATACACACGCCATCCATACTGACACTTACATAGCCCACACATACTTAAACTTATATATCCCACACACACTTACACTTAATAGCCCACACACACTTACACTTACATAGTCCACACACACTTACACTTACATAGTCCACACACACTTACACTTACAAAGCCCACACATACTTACACTTAATATCCCACACACACTTACACTTAATAGCCCACACACACTTACATAGCCCACACACACTTACACTTACATAGTCCACACACACTTACACTTACAAAGCCCACACACACTTACACTTACATAGCCCACACACACTTACACTTACATAGTCCACACACACTTACACTTACATAGCCCACACACACTTACACTTACATAGTCCACACACACTTACACTTACATAGCCCACACATACACTTACATAGCCCACACACACGTATACTTAATAGCCCACACACACTTACACTTACATAGCCCACACACACTTACACTTACATAGTCCACACACACTTACACTTACATAGCCCACACTTACACTTACATAGCCCACACACACTTACACTTACATAGTCCACACACACTTACACTTACATAGCCCACACACACTTACACTTACATAGTCCACACACACTTACACTTACATAGCCCACACACATACACTTACATAGCCCACACACACTTATACTTAATAGCCCACACACACTTACACTTACATTGCCCACACACACTTCCACTTACATAGTCCACACACACTTACACTTACATAGCCCACACATACACTTACATAGCCCACACACACTTATACTTAATAGCCCACACACACTTACACTTACATAGCCCACACATACTTACACTTACATAGTCCACACACACTTACACTTACATAGTCCACACACACTTACACTTACATAGCCCACACACACTTACACTTACATAGTCCACACACACTTACATAGCCCACACACACTTACACTTACATAGCCCACACACACTTACACTTACATAGTCCACACACACTTACACTTACATAGCCCACACACACTTACACTTACATAGCCCACACACACTTACATAGCCCACACACACTTACACTTACATAGCCCACACACACTTACACTTACATAGCCCACACACACTTACACTTACATAGCCCACACACACACTTACACTTACATAGCCCACACATACTTACACTTACATAGCCCACACACACTTACAATTACATAGCCCACACACACTTACACTTACATAGCCCACACACACTTACACTTACATTGATTGATTGATTTATTGTTGCTTTAGGTCCAGCGGACTCTTCCGAGCCAAATCAGGACCGGACAACCCCCGATCCGCATAAAAGATCTGCCGAAACAACCCTAGTGGGAAAATTGAATGCCCTCCACCGGCCAGTCACTTTACAATAAAGACACACACACTTACATAGCCCACACACACTTACACTTACATAGCCCACACATTCGTCATCCTTTCCCCTCTCACCTGCCCACCCCAATAGCAGGACTAATCGATGGGTGGCCGCACGAAGTGTTATATTGATCGATTCAATGACGATGTTGTGCAGACAGTTTTCAATTATTTATCCTTAACGGCCATTGCACCTTGGATTGCGGTGCGTGGAGCGGTCCTAGCACGTTTAGCGCCTGTGCATGTTCCACTTCTAGCTAGCACGTTTAGCGCCTGTGCATGTTCCACTTCTGAGCAAAGCAAAGCTTTAGTCTCCGACTTGTTGTGGTGGTCTCAGTGTGATCAGTGCGGGACACGGATGTTTTTGTGTGTGGCCCGTTGACTACAATTGCGGCTTTGAGGTGTTGAGTTATATCACAGCTACGCTGCATGTTCATGTTCAGTGTCTATATGGTGGTTGTGGCACCTTCATGTTCAGTGTCTTTGTGATGGTTGTGTCACCATCATGTTCAGTGTCTATGTGATGGTGTCACCTTCATGTTCAGTGTCTATGTGATAATTGTGTCACCTTCATGTTCAGTGTCTATATGATGATTGTGTCAACTTCATGTTCAGTGTCTTTGTGATGGTTGTGTCACCTTCATGTTCAGTGTCTATGTGATCATTGTGTCACCTTCATGTTCAGTGTCTATGTGATAATTGTGTCACCTTCATGTTCAGTGTTTATGTGATAATTGTGTCACCTTACTCTGGGTTTGGCCAGCACACACTCTTCTTCTAGTACAAGGTTGTTATTAGTTCATTTTGTAATCATCATCATCATCATCGTCGTCGTTGCTGTCGTCGCCATCATCATCATCCACATCATCATCATCAACGTGTTTAGACCACGCGGCCACAACTCTCGCTTGAGTCTCCTCTCGCCCCTCCCCCCTTCCTCCCCACCCTCCAACCAATTTTTTGTTAAAACTGTGCATTGTGGGTTTCTGTTTGTCTGGAGATGTGTGTGTGTGTGTGTGTGTGTGTGTTTGTCTGGAGATGTGTATGTTAATTTTTAACTGCAAATGTTATGTGTACAATCAAACACGTAAAGTGTGTATGAATTTGTGAGCTGTATGGTTTTATGAATAAGTACACTATTTTTATATCTGAAAGCTACAGCGCTTATTAGTTAGGTATTATTAAGGCTTTGAAGTAGCGATGTCTTAGTTGCGTATGAAGTTATGTTGGGTGATTTGGCTTGTCTGTCTTTAAATAACAAAACAATTAGGCCGGAATTTTATAAATTTTATGAATTAGTAACTGTGTGTACATATATATTTAATTTTACAAAGAGCGATATAAAGCTGTGCATGGCGTGAAAGATGAGTTAAATGCAGTAAGTTGTATGTGCATATTATTGTGCTTGTATTGTTATTTTATAGTGATAGGCCTAATTGTGTTGTCATATCCTCCTTTAGAGTTTAGTGTAAACTGCACTTTAAATGGAATAAAACAACAGCTGGGCCTTTTTGTGTTGTAGTGGTTTTATTATATTTTATGTCTTGCACTATTGACTTTTTGTTTGTAGCCTACATGTCATTCTTTTAAACATATTCTGCATTTTACATTTGTTCTTTTTTATTTGCAGCCGAAGGGCGAATTTCTGTGTACATTTCATAGACGAATAAAGTCTCAGTCTCGTTATCATCGTCATCGTCATCATCATCATTATCATCATCATCATCATCATTATCATCTTCATCCTTGTCGTCATCATCATCATCATTATCATCATCACCATCATCGTCATGAGGAATTAGCATGAAGACGTCAGTTGTCACTTCATTATGAAGGACTGTAGTGTCAGAAACTTCATGTTTTATGTTTCAGACATTGGTGACCAACAGAGAGACTTGGCGTTGATAGATCCATTTACCTGTTTCCTCAAGTGTGTGACATGTCGCTGGTGTGGCGGGCTGATGGTAGGAAAGACAAGGGGCTTCGCTAAATTAATACACCATTCCCCTTTGTGACACCAGTAACAACAGAAGCAGCAGCAACCACCACTACCATCACCATCACCCAAAGCAAAAATGGAGAAACGTCTGTCACGAATACAAAAACTGTTCCTAGGACTGTTAGCATTAGTGGGCTCCTTCGCCCTGGTGAACATGTTCAGTGAGTTCTTCACCGTCGTCTTCACGGCGCGGACTCACGTCTATGACCCCAGTTTGATAGATAAACACAGAGACGGGATCTTCCTGACCGGGTTGTATAAACAAAATAGACTAAATACTTCTGGTGCATTGACTACTGAGAGCAGTTCCGCCAGGAGTAATATTATTGTTTATGTCAATAATTCTGCCAGTGCGACACAAACAAGCAATAATGAGCTAGTGAAAAGCAGTGAGGCAAGAGTGACGGGCATCCCGACAGACGGGTCGGGATTTGAAGTAAGTGTGCCGGTGTCGGGGATGCTGGGCAACCAGATGTTTCAATATGCGTCATTGTTGGGCATCGCTCACAGGAACGGTCGGCGACCTTTCTACACCTCAAAGAGCCGCCTGGGCGCCTTTCATCTGTCCTACGTGCAGGACAAATCGTGGGACGGTTTTGTCCACGTCAGCGAAGACCACTTCGCCTCCTACGATCCCAAATTTGAGAACCTACCGACAGGCAACGTAATTGTCATGCAATATTTACAGTCCTGGAAGTACTTTTATCCTATTCGTGACGTCATCAAGCGTGAGTTTACCTTCAAGGACGGCGTCAAAGCCGCGGCAGCGAACTTGCTGAAGAAACACGCGGACGTCATCGGCAACAGAACGTTGATCGGTGTACACGTCCGTCGTGGCGATATGCTCCTCCTTTACCACATCATGAAAGGCTACCACGTGGCCCCCGCTTCTTACGTCAATCGGGCCAGGGACATCATGCGTCAGCGCCACGGTGACGTCATCTTCGTCATCGTGACGCAAGACATCGACTATTGCCGCCGCGAGTTCGCTCGGCCCGATACCGTCATCATCGATAACGCTGAGGTGGAACATCATCTAGCGTTGCTGGCGTCCTGCAGTCACGTGATCATGACCGTGGGGACGTTGGGTTGGTGGGCGGGTTACTTGTCTGGGGGGGAGGTGATGTATTACTGGAACGACACTGTCATGATCAGTAATCCGCCCAAATCGGTGGAAATCCGCACGCCGTCAGACTTCTTTCTGCCGGAGTGGACCCAAGTGGGTGACTGATTGACATGCTGTGCCACGTGGGCGGATGTGCTGTTTGGGACGTGAACAATTTAGTTATATTCATCTTTACCAGTCAACCTATTTGGGCATTTAATGCCGGGACATGTTGTGGACAATACAGTTAACTGTCAACCTATTTGGGCCTTTGGTGCCGGGACATGGTGTGGACAATACAGTTAATATATTCATCTTTACCTGTCAAACTATTTGGGCTTTTGGTGTCGGGACGTGGTGTGAACAATACATTTAATATATTCATCTTTACCTGTAAACCTATTTGGGTTTTTGGTGTCGGGACATGGTGTGAACAATATAGTTAATATATTCATCTTTACCTGTAAACCTATTTATTTACCATTGACACGATGCCACGATTTATTTCATTTATGATAATGACTGAGTGTGTGTGTGTGTGTGGGTGTGTGTGTGTGTGTGTGTGTGTGTGTGTGTGTGTTGGATGGATGTGTGGTAGTACTGTAATTATGATAAGCGCTTTAAGCTTAGTGTCTTTGGGAAATGACACCTATATTATAGGTCCATCATTCCATCGTCGCCCCGAAAAGTAATACTTTTGAAACTGCTGATTTTCATCTTTGTGTACGAGTGTTATAAAATACATTTAAATGTGGTGCCATGTTGTTATTTTAGTGCTGTATGAATGAGTGGCCATCCATGTGGTGCCATGTTGTTATTATAGTGCTGTATGAATGAGTGGCCATCCAGGTGGTGCCATGTTATTATAGTGCTGTATGAATGAGTGGTCATCCATGTGGTGCCATGTTATTATAGTGCTGTATGAATGAGTGGCCATCCGAACAACAGTCATCGACGCCGTCAGCGACTACGACGACGATGATAGTAATATAATGGGGTGGCATGAGGTCTGTGAGAAGTGCCTAAAGTAGTGGCCTCATTTGGCTTACGTTTTACGGTTGATGCATTGGGTTAGGAGATTTTTCAATGACCGGAGTACTCTGGGTTTCTCCTCTCTTCAATACTTGCATTGGATGCGATAAATTCCTTTCCATTCCGTCTCCTAATAGCGATCTTCCTTCCTTTACACTACATGTTTGAGTGATAGATGTGTGTTTAGTATGTGAGAGAGTGTGTAGCGTGTAAGCCTGGTGGTTGGTACAGATCGCTGCGCTTTGAGCCTGATTGAGATTCAGGTGAAATGCGGTTAAAGAGCTTCCATTATTATTATTCATCTCTTCCTCCTCCCCTCCCACACGCCCCCTTACGCCCACCCCCTCCACTTAAAAAGTGTTTTTAAGATTTTCGCAAATGTGTGCGAGATGAGACTTAAATAGTCCAAAAATATCCGTCCGTCTGTCTGTCTGTCCACCATCCGTCTGTACAAAAATTTTAAAGTGGCTAAATACTCAGATCCTATTTCAACTGTCACAACCAAACTTGGTAAGATGGTGTATACCCATGAGACCTCGAAAATTATCAATGAATAAATGACTTCACTTCAAAGTCAAGGTTACAGGGTCATCAAATGTTAGTTAAATAAAATGACAATTTCTCACAAAATGTCCTTTTCTTAAGGTTATTAATATTGAACGTATGATTCTTTGATGCATGATAGATATAAATAAGACACACATATTGTGCACATTTGGTCATCCTCACTCCAAGGTCAAGGTCAATGGAGCTGTCCAAAGTCAGTTTGTATAGGTACTTTAAGTGACCTTGACCCTAAACTATGAGAGATATAAAGTCCAAACTTGTTGTATTTAGATATGATAGATTAATCTTTGTTCCGTTTTTGCGTTGATCTTGAAGATCAAGTTCATTTTAGACCTTGCAAAAACATACAAAAGAATAGTTCATCGCACTGTGGAATGGCCGTTTATTTAACCCATAGTATGCAACAACATTTGGGTTATTTGATCAGACATGCATGAGAGATCACGTGAGGGTCAAGGTCATCCCACGGTCAGCAATTGTTTGGCATAATACAACTTTTTTTTGTACTTTATTTGATAGTACATGAATATATTTGGAGCCGGATGGGAATTCATCTTAAGATCAAGAAGATAGAAAGATCTAAGTCGGTATTACTTTGCATTGTAATGCCAGTTTTATTTTGGTTTTTTTCTGGGCGCTCATTTTTAAGTAAAAAACATTGTTTGACACTTTGGTGGGTCCCTTTTGGGAGTTTCATAAGGAGCATGTGAGTCATATGTTCTTTGTCCTTCTACATGTAGTTATTATTATTATTATTATTATTATTATTATTATTATTATTATTATTATTATTATTATTATTATTATTATTATTATCATTATTATTATTATTATTATTATTATTATTATTATTATTATTATTATTATTATTATTATTATTCTTAACCATCCCTGTATTGATGCAATCTGTAAAATGCAGTATTCCAGCGATAAATCAAAGCACGTTTACCAGTCAATCAAATTATTTCGTGCACGCATTTACCACACTATGTGTTCGTGTGTGTATGTGTGTGTGTGTGTGTGTGTGCGTGCGTGCTTGCGTGCGTGAGTGCCAACGCGCGTGCTAATATTTCATTTTTGTTTGTTCAATTTTGAGTCTTTCGATTCAATTGCTACACTGTATGCCTTATATAAATGAACCTATAGCATTTTGGTGAATGAAGCCAATACTGTGATCTCTTTGCTCTAAACGTATACGGAACAAAAACACAAACTTGCCATGTAATTTCTCAAACCATTTATTTTTTTATTTGTATTAAATACTGCTTGCGAATATGTTGTCGTTCAGTGCTTGTGTTATGTTGTTGTTGTTGGTGATAGTGATACAACAGTGTGATACTGGCAAACACGCTTGGTCTCCACAAAACATTCACACGATGGACATGACACAGTCCCGGCGGGGAGCATCACAACCAGATTGACTACAGCACGGCCAAAGAAGAAACCGTGGATCACACGTGAACTTTTGGATCTGTGTGATAAACGAGGAGAGATGAAAAATAAAAAGAACACCTCACAGGGAGCTGATGCCTACCGAAAAATCAATGACGTCCGAAAAGGCATGCGCACAGCAAAAAGGAGAACTGGCTAGAAGAACAATGCCAGGAAATAAAGAACAATCTAAACAAGAACAACAAGTTAAAGTTAAACAGCCCAAGGTCTCCACGGTCCAAAGCAAGTCTGGCATATGCCTTACAGAAGAACAAGAAGTCTGGGACAGAGTACTGCTTTGACTTTTACAACCACACACCAAACGGAGACCCATCAGTTTTAGCATGTCACCAGAACAGAGAAGAGGACAAAATCCCTCAATTCTCAGAGAAGACGTTGAGGCAGCAGTGCAGTCACTGAGCAGAGCAGTCAGTGCACTGCTGCCTCAACTTCTTCTCGAATAATTGGGAGGATTTTTTCTTCTCTTCTCGGTTCTGGAGACATGCTAGAACTGATGGGTTTTCATTTGGTGTGTGGTTGTAAAAGTCAGAGCAGTACTCTGCCCATTCTATCCAAGATTTCTTTGCTTTGTATCGTATACAATGATCGTCCTAAGATTTGCAAAACCGGTACGACGTCACAGTAAACAAACCCACTCGAACGCAAACCGGTAGGCCAGTCACGGAAACCGGTATGACCCACAGCAAAGCTTAATAATGCGTCACTATTTTTGCAACGGAAAATCTGCCGACGAATGCAGTGATTAATTTATTGCTCACCGTAAAGCCTACTAACTATAACTGAAACGATGTTTTCAAAAATAAAAGTGAAAAAAGAGATTTTTGCTTCTTCATTATTACTAGCCTATCTGCCACTGTCGCAATACATACTGACGAGCACGAGGAAAGAAAAAATCGAAAAGTGCGCGAGTTTAATTTATCCCTATTCACGATAGCCTTGCAACGCCAATGTTATATCCTATCCAGAAAGTCGTGTTGGGCAATAATAAGAGACAGTGACGCAGAGTATCAGAGATCTATTAAGTATGGCGGATTCCTCAACAGTCTCCGATACTCGGTTTAGGATCAGCAGCGATTTCGGGCCAGCTGTGCTGTTTGCCTCGATATGGAAGTAGCCAATAGCAGCACGCGGTCTATTGCATTTTCCCGTCAGGAAATATCACCTAACACCACGACCACAAAGTAAAATGAAAAAACAAACATTGCAATGTCGGCTTCAGTTGCTAGACATAATGTTCACCTCATCATTTTGATTGGATATTTATTAGACCAAGCATATACGGTTCAGCAAAAATACATGAAAATTTACATATCCAACATTTTGGTTGTCGCAATTAAAATGGTTATTCTTAAAAACAAAATATCTCTGAATGATTACAAACAGATCAACATATTTACCTATTGCCAACAGATTAAAATTTAATAAAGGAATTTTCATGCATGTGACGTGGGGTTTTATTGTTGCTGGGCTCTGCACAATGGACTGCTATAACCCTCTCGTCTTATTCTATGGGGATCGCTAGTGAATCACCCTGTGAATTACCTTAATACATTTATTCGTTTATCTCGGTCTGTGTTTAGGCTGGGGTACAGAGATAGATAGAAAACTGGTAAAAGATCACTGTCACACTAGCTTTCACACGGCTATGAAACATATGTAGTCCAGCCACTTGATAACAGTAAAAATCACACATTTATTTACTCTACTCTATACACGATCTTCGATGTATGAAACTAACTTAAAAGTTCAAATGTCAATGCGAATGGTTCGCTCGCTGCTAGGTCTAGGCAGCTACTTTCTCATCATAGGGCACTGGATACTTTCTGCCCTAATGGTCAGAGTTCTTGAAGAGTGGACTACTGTGGTCCTGTTTATACAGAGTTTGGTGCACTGAAGGCTATGTACTTAGCTCAGTGTCCGAAGAGCTGTATTGCGGTTGATTCCTTGACACGCTGTGTTGTCCTGGTGTCTTCTCCCTGTGGTTAGACTGGTGGGCTATCTTCCCGCAATGCTGGAGATGCCTCGGCAGCCAACATTCAGCGACGACTTGTTTTTGTTGTTCGCCGAGTTGGGCTCACGATATAACGCCTGCTTGTCTGTAACATATGAGACAAAATTCTGCACAACCCTGTATAATAGGTATGTGCAGAGCATCTCACTGAAGGCCAAAGTAGCCCTCAGTGATTAGCTCCACATCTCTATATATAAGCGATGAACATTCTGCAAAGTCCGTGGTCCACTGGAATCTCCACTCTAATTTCCTATACATATATAAATATAAAACGTGGCTAACTATACAAATAGAGAAAGAATTAATATTATAAACATTCTCTGATACAGCCACTGGTCTGCAGGCATACATATAGGTTAAACAAAAGTGGATCCGTACATAATACAACATGGCGTCGGCCGGTCGTGCTCGCATCGTGGTCGGATTCTCCACGTGGTCACGCAAAGTCGAACTAACAATTCAATTCTAAGCATAGCAAATTTCACAAATATAATTCAACAATAATATAAATACATCACGATGAAACAGAAGTATGTTCATTTACCTTTTTTGACAATGTCAGGCTGTGGCTAACTTGATTGAATTCGAATATTCAACAAGTACTGCTTCCCTGGTCTATCAGTGGAGAGATTTCTGCTAGAGTCTAGGCAGTTCAAATGTAGACTAACTCTCTACCTCTCTCCTTCAATCAGCCAGAACTAGTTCAATCTATCCTAGCTGTGATCTGATTGGATGAAGAAATCTGAGAGGCTGTAAAATTCGAAGCTCTCTAACGTCAGCTGCGATGATGTCACTATCTGTGCGGGCGTCAAGCTGCAACTGTTACGCATGATCACTTCTGTGGTCTGCTATAGACTAACAGTAACCTTCTAAGTCTAACTGACCAAACAAGCAAAAGCTCAAATTGTGCTGGGTAAAACTATGCTTTTGTTACAATGCACAAGATCCTTTCTGGTAATACGCCCTCCTATCTTTCTTCTCTTTTTTCTATGAAAACTGGCAGATTTTCTACCAAACTAAATATCCTATTTAATCAACTAATTAATTAATTAACTTTTCTTTTTAATTTGTCGTTTACGTTTTCACTACTGGCATTTGACGTGTTATGGGTAGTTTCTACACACAATGTAAGCTTACTAATATGAATGTTCTCTTCTTGGCGTGATATGGTAATTTTCTACACACGACATGTAAATAAGGGTACAGAAATCTACACAATAACTTTGTATTAAAGTAAATGTTGTTTATTTAAAAGGTACAGGTGGGTTTTTCGTATAATTCTTAGACACTGCTATAAGTTTGAGGCAAATATTCCAACAAACAAGAAATTTACAGGTAAAAATGTGACGCACTGTGAAGTTTATTTTATTTCTTTTACCAACAACAGTTTCTGCAATAGCGGTCTGTTCAGATCACCGCGCTTTGAGTTCCATTGAAGAGAAAAGGCGTGATAGCATCCTGTATTATTATTATTATTATTATTATTATTATTATTATTATTATTATTATTATTAGTATTATTATTATTATTATTATTATTATTATTATTATTATTATTAACAGTGTGTCAGTCACACAGCTCCACCGTCTGCTAGAAACTAAGGACAGCTTCCATGCACATGGGCATTTTAGATAATGTCAAAGAGATACTGCTACACAGTTTCATTTGCAAATGTCAGTGTGCTTTAACTTGATAACCAAATTGAATGTTTGGGTTGCCTGTTTGGCTCATACTAATCCCCAGAGGGCCCATAGTGTTTATTTCAAAGAGCGGCTGACCTGGTGGTGTAGACTTCTTACCCTAAAATGAACACTGGTTTGTAAGATTTAAAATATCGGAAAATCTTTTAAGATCAGATTGATGTGAACGTTTGATAAGACAGTAAATCAATGAATTAAGACACAATACACTTCATTTTACTGTTATACAATGCAATGGAATACAATACAATACAATACAATACAATACAGTCAGCTAACTCTGCCTAAGCTGTGTCGGCGTTTTCAGAATGCAACAAATAAATGTTGTGATTGGGGAAAAAAGTAAATAGCCTACAATTTATGGGAAAATGTTGATGCATGGTAGACAAAGCATTCTGCTGCATACACCGATTTCTTTTTGTTTTCTTCAGTTTTAGGTGTGACCTTTAGCTTAAGATGCCATCAATGGTCATCTTTGCAAACGCCACTTAAACTTTTATCAGTGCTAAGGCCTAATCTGTGTCACTGCCACACAGGGGAGCTGATAAGAGCCACCATATTCTTTCAACAAGCCCATATTCTACAATACATTACAGTACAATACAATGCAACATAATACAATACCTATCCTATCCTGTCCCGTAACCCGGAGGTCGTAGGGGCACCACAGATGATCGTTTAACCAGCATACGCCATCTTTCTCTGTCCTCAGCAGCCATGATGGCTTCGCTCAGTGTCAAACCAATCCATTCTCGAATGTTGTCCTCCCACCTCTTTTTCGGTCTCCCTCTTCTTCTACCTCCTTCCACTGTGCCTTGCAGAATAGTCTTTGCAAGGCCTGATGATCTGGTGACGTGGCCATACCATCGGAGTTTCCGTTTTTTCACCACTGTGAGCAGGTCATCGTGTTGTCCAATGGCTTGTGTGATGGTCTGTCGGACTTCGTCGTTGGTGATGTGTTGGGTATAGGAAATGCCCAGAAGTCCTCATCTCCATGCTTTGTATTCTTCATTGGAGATCTGTTGTGAGGGTCCAATACAATACAATACAATACAATACAATACAACATAATACAATACAATGCAATGCAACATAATACAATACAATACAA
Source organism: Oncomelania hupensis (assembly GCA_036898135.1). Taxonomy (NCBI): domain Eukaryota; kingdom Metazoa; phylum Mollusca; class Gastropoda; order Littorinimorpha; family Pomatiopsidae; genus Oncomelania; species Oncomelania hupensis. Next base: position 2,909,304 of record CM072518.1, read on the forward strand.
CAATACAATTACAATACAATACAATGCAACATAATATAATACAATACATTACAATACAATGCAGTACAGTACAATACAATACAATACAATACAATACAATGCAGTACAATACAATACAGGAGTATCGTCTCCTATACGCTTATGTGTCCGGGGACGTTAATCTATATAACTAACTAACTAACTAACAATACAGAACAATGCAATACAATACAATGCAATGCCATGCTATACAATAAATGCCATGCAATACAATACAATGTAGTACAATACACTACACTACAATACAATACAGTACACTCCGTGGCACGGACTTTAAAGATGGTGATGGGCCAGCGGGTGGCTAGCACAATCATGCACACACAGGTCGCCCATTAAGCACTATAGGTTGTATTATTCCACCTCCGCCTTTCGTCATCGCTCAGTTGTCTGGGGTGTTACGCGGTGCGCATCAAGCAGCAAGTGTGCGCCTTTGGCGACCTGAATTGGATCCTGCTCTGTGCCAGCGCCACACAACAACATCATACCACACCAACACCACAACACCACTTGATGCATCACCCAGGAGCGGTGATCTTGACAGCAGAATAGGGTTGATTTGATTAATCTTATTGATCCCGGAGATCCTTGTTAGCCCTTTCTATGGATCCGTATCTAACAATAAGCTCATGGACACCCCCACCAACCCACACGCCTATGAACAATGATGGCCAACAATGGGTTGCAATCAATAATTTATTGTGTCAGCTCGCCTAAGGAACTATGGAACAATGCCTTGTGGACAACGGCAGTTGCCAGCCATGATCAGCATCGTAAGCATACTGCCTAGCTGACATTTCAGTTTTTTGCTGACTTTCATTCCAAAAATAGGACTTTTATGTGTGATGATGGTGGTGCGGTGACAACAACGACGACGGCGACGATGACGACGACGACGACGACGATGATGATGATGATGATGATGATGATGATGATGATAATGATGATGGTGGTGACGATGACGATGCGAAATAAGTAAAGAAGATGACCGATGACCGATGACCACCTAATAGACTATACTCCAAGCTTGAGATTACATTACATTATTATTGCTTTAGGTCCAGCGGACTCTTCTGAGCCAAATCAGGATCGGACAACCCCCAATCCGCATAAAAGATCTGCTGAAACAACCCTATAGTGGTAAAACTGAATGCTCTCCACCAGCCAGTCACTTTACAATAAAGACATCCCACGCAGGGGACGCAGAGGCTATACTCTAATTTATCGAACCCCTGTTTACAAAAACAAAATAGAATACAAGCATCATTATAAATTATCAACAAAACACGTACATATAAAATGCCTACATTGCTAAATAATATCATAGGAAGCCCTAGTGACCACCTGGCAGAAAGCGTCCAATATTCCCAAGCTGATCCAACAGACCTCACACACAAATAAGGAGTCTTGTCCCGGAAGAGTTTTCAAGAAAAAAGGTAGGTGACTGGTCTAGCGAAGAAGAAGATAGTATAGCAGATTGATAGAACAGATCAGGAATGAGAAAGAGCAAATGAGAAAGACAGCGACAGTGGGAATTTAAAGCACTAAATTTCCAGAAAGTGGGGATACTATTTATACTGAAACACCCGGCACCCCAACGGGGGAAAGCTTGAGATAGGAAAAATAGTATGTAAATAAAGAAAAAGTACATTATTGATTATTATATATTAAAAAAAAAAACAACAACAACACAGGCACGCGTTGGTGCGCTCGCGCGCACACACACATGCACACACTAATACACTCACACACACAGGCACACATCACACATACGCGCACACACACCCAAACGCGCGCGCGCACACACACACTTTTGAATACAAACCTTATAAGGAAGAGAGAGAGAGAGAGAGAGAGAAACTTGAAACTTGAAACTTTGAAACTTTTTTATTAGGGATAAAGATTTTAGACTAATTAATAAGTCTAATCTTCCAATCTGTCCCTTAACAAATTAATACAGTAAATAACTTTAACATTAACTTGGAAATCATAGAAATCACACACATACACATGCACATACAATCACACCATCTTCATCATTATCTTTAAATAATTGTAGGCAACCACCCCTCACTATCCCCTACCCTTAGAATAATAATTTTTAAAAGAAATCAAGATAACAATAATAATAATAATAATAATAATAATAATAATAATAATAATAATAATAATAATAATAATAGTAATAATAATAATAATAATAATAATAATAATAATAATAATAATAATAATAATAATAATAATAATAATAATTGCAATTATATGAATAATAACAATTACAATAATAATAGGAGTACTATTATTACTACTAACACCAACATCACCACCATTATCATCACTATTATTATAACAAGAATATCTTAATGAAAAAAAAAATAACAATAACAACAACAACAAGAATAAATAGATAAATAAATATATATATAATAATTAATATTTAAAAAAAATTTACTTGAAAATCTGTTATCATATTAAAATATATCACTTTTATAATTAATTTTCCAGATGCTTATATAGATTATATTTGAAAGAAAATATTGTGTCGCAATGTTTACACTCCAGAGGGAGAGAGTTCCATACAGCAGCTCCATTAAATGATAGGCTGTTTTTGTATAAATCAATGCGAGGGAGGGGTAGTTTATAATTAAAAAGTCTATGCCCATCAACTGGCTTAGTAAAAAAGATATCAAGGTATGCAGGTGTTTCTCCGTGTGTGATTTTGAACATAAGGATAGCTGTATTAAATATAAATTGTTTTTGAAGTGGTAGTATTTGGAGTTCCTTGTATTTCTCAGTAGTTGTAATATCTGTATTTATATTATAAGACTTATAGAGTATCTTGATTGCTCTTTTATGAAGACTGTTTAGCTGCTTAATTTGAACGTCACTTGCATTACACCAAATAGTGGATGCATAATTAAAATGAGACATACAGTGGGCATAGAAAAAAGATTTTAATGCATCAACCGTAACAAAATGTCTAAGTTTATTTAGAAGGAACAGATATTTAGACATTTTTTTACAAATATGGTTAATGTGTGACCGCCAGCTAAAATCATCATCAATGATTATGCCTAGCACTTTATGTTCACGAACTTGATCAATATTGTAGGACCCTAAGTTTAGATTAAGGCAAAAAGATCCATTTTGACGTTTTTGTCTTGTAGTGAGAAGCATACTTTTGCTTTTATTAGGATTTAATTTCATTCTATTGTTGTCACACCAGTTATCAATTTCATTTATGCTTATTTGAAGACTTTGTTCTACCTGTTGTAGATTTTTATTAGAAGTATGGAGGGATGAATCATCAGCAAATAGGTCAAGGTTAACATTTTGTGTGAGAAAAAGGGGCATGTCATTGATAAATATACAAAATAAAATAGGGCCAAGAATCGATCCTTGAGGAACTCCACAAGTGACATCTCCAGAAGACGAAAATGAACCATTAGTATATACTGATTGGTGCCTGTTTGATAAATATGATTTAAAAAATAATACAGATGCAGAGTTTTGAAAATAGTACTTTAGCTTATTAATTAACATATCATGGTTAACTAGGTCAAATGCCTTTTTAAGGTCAAGAAAAACTGCCCCTACAATGTCTTGCTTGTTTATAGCACTAAGCCAAACATCACAAATATGGGAGAGCGCTGTTTGACAAGAGTGTTTAGGTCTGAAGCCAGACTGAAAAGGATGAAAAAGAGCATTATTTTCTAAGTACATCATAAGGTTAGTATGAATATATCTTTCCAGGGGCTTAGATAGAACAGGCAGAATGGAAATTGGTCGAAAGTTGTCAAGAACTGAAGTATCACTTGTTTTAGGTAAAGGTATTACTTTAGCTTCTTTAAAGATTGAGGGAAACTGATTTTGTTCAATGCATAGATTATAAATGTAGGTTAAGGGTTTAATGATATATGGAAGAGACAATTTTATAATGAATGCATTTAAATTATAGATGTCCAGAGACTTTTTATTTTTCATTTGTAATATTAAAGAAGTTACTTCATGTTCTGTTAACCGAGGTATAATAAATGAGGCAGATTCATGAAGTTTGGTTCTGCAAAACTGGTTGACCCTATCATATATTATATCTGTGTTTGTGCCTGCGATATTAGATGTAATGATAGAGTCAGTCAATGAAAGGAAATATTTATTAAATTCATCATGAGTGAAAGTATATTGATTTGTTTTTCTTGTTCGAGATTTCTTGCAAAATTCGTTCATTGCTTGCCAAATACAAGTGATATTAGTGTTTTCAGTTGATAATAAAGTTTGGAAATATTTTTTCTTTGCATTTCTTACAAGAGTAAGGACTTTATTACGTTGCTTTTTATACAGATCAAACTGTTTTTGTTTTTTAAGTCTGTCTCGCGAGAGAGAGAGAGAGAGAGAGAGAGAGAGAGAGAGAGAGACAGAGAGAGACAGAGAGAGACAGAGAGAGAACATTTTAAAGAAGCAAAACTGGTTTTCCTAGCCTGACCTTGTTTTCTTATGCGCGAGGAGACCACTAAGCTATATTTAGCTCAGTGGAGGAGACTAGCCCAATGTGATCTGTGCTGTCACCAAACTGTTAAATGCGTATAATTTGCTTTAGCCTTGAAGGTGTTTTTTTTAAATTTGAAATCTTGCTACAATAATCAACTAAGAACCTTTGCAGAACTATTGATTTACTGTCATGCTAGAACCGAATCGATAAACCACCGACGACCGCTTTTAATCTGTTAAATATGTCTACTTTATTTTTGAAAAAAATATTTAATTGAATTTAATTTACTTTAATTGTATATATTATGCATAATTTAATGTATTTTTAATTATATATTGTCTATTTTAAAGATTGTTTTGAATCATTGTATTAATTTTATTTTTATTATTCCTCGCGGACTGTTATCAGCTTAGAATATCATCTTGCTTTGAACTCGCGGAGGACAAAATACTGTAAGGAAGTTGCTTGCATTTGCTAACAAGCAATTTCTATTAATTATCTCATTTATGACTGCAGTGCAATCGCGCAATATATTCCACAACATATTGAAAAATTCACGATAGAAATATTAATTATTGGATATCAATTGCAAAATCATTAATATACTGTCCTGTTGGATGTTTTTTGTAAAAAAACAACAACAAAAAACAGTCAGAACAGATTATTTAATAGATCTAGTAGATTTTTTTTATAAGAAGCATAAATTAAGAACATTGAATATTATATATGTATAAATTCAGAACATTTAATATTATATATATGGGATATAATGATCCTGATTCGGCTTTTTGCAGCCCTCTGGACCCTATAAACCATGATTAACTAACAAAATATGAGATATAATTACGATTATTTTACATGGGTTGGTTACTATAGGCTAGTTATATTGCACGTCATTTGTAGGCTTATAAGTTATCATTATTTTACCATTTTGATTGTTTAATTGTTCAGTTTTTTGTACTTTGTTTAATCCCTTTCTCCCTTTATTATGACCATTCCTTATTTGTTTAATATTTTCCCCTGCTCCCATCAAGTCTAAAATCACTTAGGTGAACAGACGTTACATTAAAGAAAGAAAGAAACAAACAAACGTATTAATTATTTTAACGAAAACTGAACAGTTATTAATATTATGTTATTGAATTTTTAATTACTATAAGATGCATCCTAATTGTCCCTATCATTTCCAATCCCGTAACTCGGAGGTCGTAGGGACACCACAGATGATCGTTTAACCAGCGTACTCCATCTTTCCCTGTCCTCAGCAACCCTGATTGTTTCGCTCAGTGTCAAACCAGTCCATTCTCGAATGTTGTCCTCCCACCTCTTTTTCGGTCTCCCTCTTCTTCTACCTTCTTCTACCTCCTTGCAATGTGCTTGTGCAATTAAAATAAAAATCAGAATCAAGATAGTCACCGTCCTGCCAACATTTTATTTTTTAAAAATTATTTTATTTTATGGGAAAGGAGCTCATTTAAAGGGTACTCATCCCGCTCTGACCTCCATGACTCATAATGCTGTAAGCTGACATCCAGTCACTAATATGTCGTTAGATTAAAATCAAAGTCTAAAACTAGTATTTTTCGACGAAATATAACAAGGGAGATAGTACAACGATTTTGTTCACGTTTGCGTTTCAGTCATGAATTATATCCCTTCCCGGCATAGGGAGTAATCAATTATCCATCTTCTTGGTGTAGTTTCTTTTAAAGTTCAGGCGTCCTTTAATACCTCCAGAATTCATTAAAATAGTTTGTGTATAGTACGTCTTACGCAAAATGTTAAAACTAGCACAAGTTTGTGTTGTTACACCTTTTTCATAACATGAGTTATGCCTAAATCTCAAACAAAGAGCTTTAGGGGGCCATTGTCCTTGTCACATGATCATCACGTGCTTATGTGTAGACGACACACCGAAGCGGCATATAGGTGGGTTGAAATTTGTTCTCTGTGCATCACATTCAGTGAAGAGGTGAGGATAGATTTATTGTGCATTATTTTTATGTTCGATTGTAGTGAATTCTGTATATTTCAAAATATAATCGACTTTTGCAGCGGCAGCATTGTGAAATGAAAGAGGAAGCTTAACAAGACTTCAGTTGCATATTCATAGACTGATAATAGTGATACTGATGATAGACTCATTCTACTATAGTATTACTACTAGAGACTAGAAGTAGAAGAGGTAGCAATTTCTTGTGCATTTGTTTTATTTGTTTTGCAGGCTCGAGGCACACTGGTTTGTTTGTTGTGTTAGAGCTTGATGTTGTTAGAAATTGCTTGTACACACGTTCACCTCGTGTCTGCATCCCTTGAGGATTTGCAAAACTTCTCACTTTATAAGTTTATAATTTGAACTCTCATTTTCTGAGTTTCTCAGCTTTTCAGTTACATTTACTTAAAGTTAAAGTTATAATTATACGTTTGCATCTAATGAATCCATCATCGATCTGCCCCTTTCTCAAGCTTGATTTGGGTAGGATTTTTAAAATCGTTCTTATAGAGCGCTTTGCCAGCTAAAGAGTTGCTCAAGGCGCTGGCTGAACAAACTCAAGCTGCCCAAGGCAGCTTGCACTTGCTGTCTGATGTCTAGACGACTGAGTACAACCCAGGGCCAGCACGACCGGGGAATAGAAGAGAAGGATCTCGTGCTTGTTGTGTGTATTTGTGTAGCTGGCACTCGCCCATCCAGAGAGGAGTTTGAGGAAACGTCTGTGCAATAGAATGCACCACTTCACAGACTAGACCTTGGTTTATTCTTTCATTCGAAGATGAAGTATGAAATTTGAGGAGCATTGTTCGTTACAGTAGATGAATCTGCTATGATGCATTCTGTTCTCCTTGTCTGATAATCATATTCATAATAGGCAGTGTTGATTCAAGATTGAAGGTCAGTAAGACCAAGGTAGTCCAAGATTGAAGGTCAGTGTCTGTTGTACTTTTGTGTTCTGCAGAAAATACCTTCGCCATGGGTGTGACAAGTTTACTGTTGCTGACAGTCACTCTGCTAGGTGCAAATGCACTCAACAATGGCTTAGCCCGCACCCCTCCCATGGGCTGGTTGTCTTGGCAGCGGTATCGGTGCAACACGGACTGTGCCAACCAGCCCGACGAATGCATCAGGTGAGTATCTTATCAACTCAAATCTTATTTGTTATGATTTTCCTTCTGTTTTGTGCAACAGGAAATACTGTTACTTTGTGGCTAAACTTCATGAGCACAGAGTTTACACAATTCTGCTTGGATATAAATTTATAAAACTTACTAAGTTACTTTCCATTTCTTTTTGATAGTGTATTTAATTGAGAGCTTGATATTGACAACAGACCTGCCAACCAGTACGATTTGACCGTATTATTTTACGATGAAATTGAAAAAATACGAAATTACGACGATTTAGAAAATAGTACGATGAGTTAAAAAAAAAAAACGATCATAGGTCTTTGTGAACCCTAAATCTGGTTTATCGGTACAACAGTTACAGCACTGTTAACAGCCATCGCACACGATGCAGCCAGCGATATGGTAGGCCAAGTCGCGCGTTTTGACAATAAAAAATAAAAACGAACCCTTCGGATTGGTCGCGCACTGACTGCATCGTGTGCGATGGCTATAATACTATCAGAAGACCGGAAAAAGAATAAACCTATTTGCATACAGTTTTGTCCAATCAATGGTCGCGTTTATTTCCTGAACCACCAATGGTATACATTCTTTCTCAAGCAAAGAAAAACATGGCGGGCAGAGGTAGGCCGCGAAAACTCACTAGTAAATCTCCCCCTGCTACTGCTGAAATCGCTTCTAAAAAACAGAGGAGGCAGCAAAACTTTCTTCCTTCTTACTCTAAGGATTATCCTTGCATCGTCGCATCAAAAGTCAATAGCAAATACGCTCGATGCCGTGTCTGTGAGTTCGATTTTTCAGTCGCGCATGGCGGTTTCGATGATGTGAAAAAACATGTCCAGTCAAAGACTAGAGGCATATTGCAAAGGCTTCGGCATTGAAAAATGCTTCGTCAATCGCTAGTTATCCTGCTATGTCTCAACGAAAGATGCAGACTTGAAAACGATTCGAAGTGAGGCATATTTTACTGCATTTCTGGTGGAGCATAATGTGCCTATTTCGGCATCGGACCATGCTGGACAACTTTTAAAAAAAAAATGTTCCCTGACAGTGAAATTGCAAAGAGCTATGGTTCAGCTAGAACCAAGACGACTGCTATAATTAACGAATGTGCAGCTGCCAGCAAAAAATATCTCAGTGAATGCATGCAAGGTCCCTTTGTTTTGGGCACTGATGGCAGTCAGGAAGGAGAAGACAAATATTTTCCAATTGTTGTCAGAGCTCTTGATCGCAATTTGAACATCAAAACAGAGTTACTGAGCACCCCATCCTGTGACAAATCTGCAACAAGTCAGGCGAAACAAAACTGACTTCCGAGGATCCATGAGCAGGCAAACCCTAGATTCTCTCATGGTTCTAAAGTCCAAAAAGGAAGGGCCATGCTATGAGAGAGAATTTTCAGAACAGTTTCTGAAAAAATGCAAGTTGGCTACCAAAATGCAGCAGAGCGCAGCTGCTACTTCAGCAACATGATCCACCCCCACTTGTCCTTCTAGCAGTTGAAAAGCTTTATACATTGATTTTTTGTGGAACTAGTGTGAAGAACACTAAATACTGGAAATAGACATGAATTGAGATACTGCAGCATTTAAGAGATACCGTGTGAAGACTTTTAATTATTAAAAATAAAGGTTTAGTTACACTCAAGGTGTAAATGACGTAAAACCGACACCGCTTTGTAATTATGTTTTTCGTCGTTTTCAAAATACTATTATTGTTTTATTAAAAATACTATCAAATTTTTTTTGGAGTACTATTGAGTCCTTTCTGGGGTTGGCAGGTCTGTGACAATGATGATGATGAAGAATGTAATGACAAAGATGATGATGATGAAGATAATGATGTTGACAGCGATGATGATGAAGTTAATGACAATGACTGCATGTATGTTTTGTGATGCAGTGAGAACCTGTACAAGGCTCAGGCAGATCGCATGGTGTCGGATGGTTACCGTGATGCTGGCTACGTGTACGTCAACATTGATGACTGCTGGCCACTGAAGTCACGGGATGACAACGGCAAGCTTGTGGCAGACACCGATCGCTTCCCCAGTGGCATCAAAGCTCTGGCTGACTATGTGAGTGTCTTGTGTAGGGCTTCCACATTCTTTGACATGCATAGGACGTGACACGTATGTGTCTAAAGGTTTACTTTAGAAATGTTTGCATAACATCTTCTTCCTCTTTCTGTTTTGACTCACATGCATATATGTGTCCATATGTGTCTATGTTAACAACCCAACCCCAACCCCCCCTCTCTCTCCCCCCCCCCCCCCACCCCCATTTTTTTTTCTCAAGATTTGTGCACATCTGTGCGAGATAAGTCCTAAATAGTCCGGCATCTGTCTGTGCAAAACTTGAACCTAGAACCTATTTCAACTATTACATCCAAACTTGGTAAGATGGTATTTATCCATAATGATCACTGAATGAATGACTTCACTTCAAGGTCACAGGGTCACCAAATGTTAGTCAAAAAAATGAGAATATTTCGCAAAATTTTACTTTTTAAAAATGTTATTCATATTGAATCTACGATTCTTTGATTTCAATGAGGCCCACATTGCAAATTTGATAAACTTACTCCAAGGTCAAGGTCACTGGAGTTGTCTAAAGTTGGTTAGTATAGCTACTTTGAAGTGATCTTGACCCTAAACTATGAGAAATATAAAGTCCAAATTGGTTGTATTTAGAGATAAATCTTTCATATATGTTTAAATTTTTGCATTGGTTTTGAAGTTCAAGGTCATTTTAGGCTATGAAAAAACATAATATAAAAATAGGTCATTGTACAGTGAAATGGTTCTCTATGAACCCATAGTATTCAACATTGTGCATAAGAGGTCTTGTGAAGGTCAATGTCACTTAAGGTCAAGGTCATCCCATGGTAACTGTTTTTGGTATAATAAAACTTTTGCTGTAGTTTATTTGATAGTATATGTTTATTTGGAGCCGGAGGTCAAGGTCATCTCAAGGTCAAGAGCATTAAAAGGTCGGTATTTTTTTTGCATTTTATTTTTTCTGGGAAGTCATTTTCATGTTAATTATAATTTATATCAAATTCCGTAAGGAGCATGTGAGTCATATGGTCTTTGCCCTTCTAGTTTCTACATGTCTTGTTTTGTTGTTGTACCAAACACTACATGAGTCATAAATGTAGTGGTGGTTTAGGCAGCAGAGGATGGGGAAAATTACAGGTTATCAATTAACATTATAGCTTGATTAGCGATGACTGTGTTTGCTGCACAGATGCACCAGAGAGGACTGAAGTTGGGCATCTACGGTGACATGGGCACGGAGACCTGCGGTGGTTATCCTGGCAGCAAGTTCTATATGGAAGAAGATGCCAACACCTTCGCTGAGTGGGGAATCGACTCCCTCAAACTAGACGGCTGCTACTCCACTACTGACGACTTCGCAGTGGGTAAGTGAATGTTACTTCTTTCTAGCAGTCTGTCGAGTGTCCTATAGATTTAGGCCAGTGTGATTTTAGCTTCTTTAGCACAGCTAACATCAGCAACCATCAAGTTTCTTGTCTCGCCAGGAATGTGGCTGCAAATAAGACATCCAGAATTGCAGTATTTGATACACAAAGAGGTTTCCTCTGCTTTCCTAGTAATGTACAAAACATAATCCGGGCTGTTTGTTCCAACTTCCATCCAGTTTTGCCACAATGTATGTCGAAACCGAAAGGATTTACTATTGTAAAACTGAAAACTCCAGTGTGTCCCAGCTGTTATTTTGCCAGCAGTGTTGGCAGGCAGGAAAGGTGTCTACTCCATCAGGCATGCTACTTTTCCTGGAATTCCGGGGAATCGATATTTGGGCCCCGGTGGCTTTCCGGGTGATTGAAAAATTTCCGGGAGTATTAAAAAAATCTGTGTCGAAAAGAAAGAATTACAAGCGTTCTTATCACGGTAGGCGATATCAGCGGGATTCGTCTGCTAGACCGCCATGACAGTCAATTTTAACGATCATATCAAAGCGGGGTTGTGATTGGCTAGCTAAATTTATCTCACCAATCAGATTGCTTCTCTCTTACGTGATTCGCTCTGTGTTTTAGCGTAGGCGGCCAATTGTTTCCGTTTGATTTTTGACCGTCTTCACCACGTTTTGTGCACGATTCTGTTTTTTTTAAGTTTGATAATGTGTGGAAGCGTTTTTGTAATGATAAATACTACTAATAGTAGCATAGCATCAAAATGTTTCGAACCGAAATTGCGATAAGAAACACGGTAGGAGACTGGGACAAAGGTCTCAAAAGCTAAACTAACTGACGGACTATAATAAAATAATGTTAACAGACATGTAGGCCTACCAGTGTCATTTCTTGTATATAGTTTAAACTAAAATGTGTTGGTTTTTTTCGTCTTTGTTGATTGATTTTTCATCTCTCAAAAAGTGCTCAGATTGCACAGATTTTAACCTTTTTTTTTTCTTTTTTTTTCCGGGGGAGCATGCCCCCGGACCTCCCTAGAGGGCTCGCCTGCTTTTCAGGCTCGCTCTTGGGGCTCTCGGAGCTCTGCTAATCCTTGCAAAATTTTCCGGGAAAACTAAATTTTCAGAGTAGCATGCCTGTCCATACACTGCTAGTTTACTTGGATTGTTGGGTGGAGATCTTATTGACCTTTTCATAGTTCCATGTTGCAGTTCCTTTGTTACAGGCATGTGTGGTCCTAATGGAAACGTTATTGCTGACTGCTGACATCAGAGCTCCATTTTAATTCATTGTAAATTAATGTAGGGGTGTTGGTCCTGTAGAAGTAGATGTTGCTAAGCCATTTCTTTCAGGTTATCCTATCATGGGCTTCTTCTTGAAGAAGACCAATCGCCCCATGCTGTACTCCTGCAGCTGGCCTGCTTATATTTCAAAAAAGAAAACTGTGAGTCTGCTTCTCTCACCTGTATAGTTTGCATGTTTCAATATAAACGTTTTCTTTCAGGCTGTCCTGCTGTGTGAAGGTTGCTAATGACCTGATTGCACTTGATATCCCCAGTAGCTGTGTTGAAAAGTTAACCCGAACACCTGCATGATCATTATTTACAGGCCATTCTACCATGGCAGACACTGTCCAGTTCTTATTACCCAAACTCCCTCCTGTATGCTTTGACAAATCCATGCATGCTCATTTACTTAGTTTTAGTACAGGTTGTTGTACGTGTGCCCTGGGGCAGTCCACCCTCTACTTCATTACTGCGCCCAACAAGGCATATCAACACAGGCCCAACAAGGCATATAAACACAGGCCCAACAAGGCATATAAACACAGGCCCAACAAGGCATATCAACACAGGCCCAACAAGGCATATCAACACAGGCCCAACAAGGCATATCAACACAGGCCCAACAAGGCATATCAACACAGGCCCAACAAGGCATGTCAACACTGGCCCAACAAGGCATATAAACACAGGCCCAACAAGGCATATAAACAGGCCCAACAAGGCATATCAACACAGGCCCAACAAGGCATATCAACACAGGCCCAACAAGGCATATCAACACAGGCCCAACAAGGCATATCAACACAGGCCCAACAAGGCATATCAACACAGGCCCAACAAGGCATATCAACACAGGCCCAACAAGGCATGTCAACACTGGCCCAACAAGGCATGTTAATGCTGGCCCAACAAGGCATATCAACACAGACCCAACAAGGCATATCAAATATAATAATTTAATATGCTACTAACCTTATAAAGGCAGTTGGCCCTAAAGCGACGCTGACTGCAGTCGGTGTCAAACGCTGTCTAGGGGGCAACGCACAGGCTATGGTTGATGGATTAAGTGGCTAGGCCATTGGCCTATCGCTTACTCCATACCTGCATGGGGTTTGATTTCTGCTGCAATAATTATTTTCCAAATTAATCTTCATTCCTAGTTTACCTATTTTATTTACTCATTTACCTAGTTTGTTTCCAGGCTACCCTACCATGGGATTTTTCTTGAACAAGACCAACCGTCCCATGCTCTATTCCTGCAGTTGGCCCGCTTACATTTCAGGGCAGACCAACGTGAGTGTTTGTTTGAAGCATGCTGAATGTGTATTTTCCAGTTACACCGTGCGTTGTGACATGGAGTGGCAATGACGCTTGCATGCTTGTCTGGTGTGGCAACTGTTTAGTCAAAAAGCCTTTACGGTGGAGGAGCTGTAGCTTTGACATAGCCCCAATCTTATTCCAGGCTATCCTACCATGGGCTTTTTCCTCAACAAAACCAACCGTCCCATGCTATATTCCTGCAGCTGGCCCGCTTATGAGGCTATACCGGGCAGTACAGTGAGTGTTTTATATTGTGCCTTTCCAGTGTTATCTTTGTGGCTTTTCTACTCTAAACAATCTTTGGACACATTTTCTATTCCCCACAGTTTATCCCATCTCCAGCAACACGCACTTCCCTTCACTCTCTACAGTTTGGTGAGTGGCAGTAATGAAACGCTCCATCGTGATTATCATAGAAAAGCCTCCTCGCCACATGATTGATCACAGAGAAGCCAGCTCACTGTCACGCTTTTGGCAATGTGTTTGTCACCTTTGTTTACAGTAAATCAATCTCTTCTCCTGACTGTGCGCTTCTTGGCTATTAGCATTGCCCACTGCTATTATGCTTTCTTGGTTTTCAGAGTACTGCTCATTGCTTTTGAAAACAATGCTGCATTTGCATGATCCTTACAGTGGAAAATTTTCATTACTGATCTGTGATTTCATCTTACCATGGCCAGACTAGTCCAGGCTGTGGCCTGACACTGCATGAGCGCATTGAGCTGCCATAAGGCGTAAGTGGACATACAACCAATTGTCAGGTGATGGGCCATTATGGACTGCTGTGAGATGAAATCACAGACCAGCAGTGGTATTCTACCACAGTAAGGACCACAGTAAGGAACACAGTAAGGAACACAGTAAGGAACACAATACAGGCTGTGTGATGCAAATGTCATTGTATTGACCCAAGTTTTCAACCACATTTGAACTCCTTTTGGCATTTGCCTTTGCCTCCATAAGATAATTCCTATTTTATTTTGAACGCTGCCGAAGGTGTGTCCGCTTTGACCAATCACAATGCTCAAAAGCAAAACTTCCTATTTTTCTGCCACAATACTTTCAACAGGTATGACTATGCACCCTGAGTATTTCTTCTCTCAATCCATGCTTGCATCCGCCTTTTCTGAATTACTTCTGTCTCACCTTATGGCAACGGCAACTGCTGCCACAGCTAGCTTGTTCTCTATCCAAAACAACAGAAGCCGTTTTGTTACTATGCAGTTTTCCCATTGCAAAGGTCAAGGGCACAATGCAGGCAATGCATTGCTTTGTCTGAACACAACAGACACTGAAAGCATTGCCTGCAGTGATTGACACCTTTACCTGCAACATATTCCCCTCATAAAAGGCCATTAGGTTGGACATTTGTGGTTGGTTGCTTTATTAGCTTGCTTTTATGCAGATAAATGAATTACTACTTGGAATATCTTATTCTTGGAGGCCTTCAATGCAGATTCACTCTATGCCTTCAAAAATAAATTAGATATAAGATTTTCAAGAGGACTGTATTTAAGTGTTCTCAATTTTACTGCCCTTCAATATATTGCTCACATTCTTCACATTTCTACACAACTTCACTCTTTCTCTGAAGCCTGTCTGTTTGCAGTTTCATCTGTGCATACTCAGTCATATGACGAACGAGCTTTCTGTCATCGGGGCCCTATTATTTGGAACAAGCCACCTGTTCCTTTTTAAATTTCATCTTTAATTCAGTCCTTTAAATTACTTTAAAACTTCCAATTGAAAATATATGAAACAAATCTGCAAAGTCATAGTTTGCGTATGTGTAGGTGTGTGAGAGTGTCCACACCAGCTCAATTCCTATATGAGCAGCACTGTTTAGTTCGTCCACATTTTGCTTGCTGCGGGCTATTTATAGCTTGCCTGCACCCTCTCTTCCAAGGAAAGGAAAGGAAGCATCGGCAAAGCTATTTATAGTTAGCCTGGCTGACCTAACCTCAAAATCTAAAAAGCTTTGGTTGAGTCGCTGTGTGTCGTTGTTCATGTGTGTGTGTGTATGTTAGAGATTTTAGTTTTTATGTATATATTAGTTAATTGTTAATATTTATGTTTATGAGTTTTCCTCGTTCTGTTTTATAAAGTTGTTTTGTATTGATGTAAACACCTAGAGCCAACTCTTGAGTAGGCGGATACATTTTCATAATATCCTATCCTATCCCGTAACTCTGAGGTCATAGGGGCACCACAGATGATCGCTTAACCAGCATACTCCATCTTTCCCTGTCCTCAGCAACCCTGATTGTTTCGCTCAGTGTC
The DNA here is from genome assembly GCA_036898135.1 of Oncomelania hupensis. Taxonomy (NCBI): domain Eukaryota; kingdom Metazoa; phylum Mollusca; class Gastropoda; order Littorinimorpha; family Pomatiopsidae; genus Oncomelania; species Oncomelania hupensis. The sequence goes on from CM072518.1 coordinate 2,925,276, forward strand.
AAACCAGTCCATTCTCGAATGTTGTCCTCCCACTTCTTTTTCGGTCTCCCTCTTCTTCTACCTCCTTGCACTGTGCCTTGCAGGATGGTCTTTGGAAGACCTGATGATCTGATGATGTGGCCATACCATCGGAGTTTCCGTTTTTTCACCACTGTGAGCAGGTCATCGTGTTGTCCAATGGCATGTGTGATGGTCTTTCGGACTTCACATTGGTGATGTGTTGGGTATAGGAAATCCCCAGAAGTCTTCTGTTGCACCTCATCTCCATGCTTTGTATTCTTCATTGTAGATCTGCTGTGAGGGTCCATGTTTCGCAAGCATATAGGAAGATGGAGATGACAAGGGAGCGCAGCATTCTTACCTTCGAATGTAGACTGATGGTCCTGTCTTTCCAAATTGGCTTCAACCTCGCCAAGGCAGCAGTTGTTTGTGCGATCCTGGAGAGGACTTCCTGTCAAGATGCATTGTCTGATACAACGGCTCCTAAATATTTGAAGCTATGCACTGTGTTGAGGGATTGGCCTTGGACTTTGATGTCCGTGTTGATGCCATTGGTGTTGCTGTTCATCATTTTGGTCTTCTCTGCATTTATTTCCATTCCAAATGCTCTGGAGGTGGTGTCAAGCCTCTGTACCAGCTGTTTAAGTTCTTGTTCCTCTCCAGCCAATTCATCAATGTCATCGGTGAAACGAAGGTTGGAGATTACTCTTCCCCCTTATGCTGACTGTGACTTTGTGATCTGCAAGGGCATCTGACATGATGCGCTCTAGGAAGATGTTAAAGAGTGTTGGACAGAGTAAGCATCCCCGACACACACCGATTGTTGTTCTGAACCAGTTTCCGATGGCACTGTTGTGGAGGACTGCACTGGTAGCCTTGTCATACAGGCTTTTGATGACTTCAATAATTTTAGAGCTGATGTTGTACATTCTCATGGTTGCCCACAGAGCTGCATGCCTTTTTGAAGTCTACGAACACATGATTTAGATGTTGTTGATGCTGTAAGTATTTGCATAATAATAATAATAATAATGCACTCCACTAATGGGGACATTAACATATATATACAGAGGTGCCAACCAGTACGGATTGACCGTATTTAATTCTGGCGAAGTGAATTAAATACGGAAATACGGTAGCTTTTATAAAAATACCGAGAAGTTGCGGATCGTTTATCTTTGCCATCGGTGCTTCCGTACCGGTTTCTGGTCTCATAATAGTACTCCTGCACTCATTTAACGTCGCTGTGTTCAACAAGCTGATTTTTATGGTGATTTTAGAGTAAAACAAGTGTGGTGTTCAACAAGCTGATTTTCATGGTGATTTTAGAGGACTGAAAATAGCCTGCTGTTTCAGAGGGAAGCCTGTTGTTACTTTATAGTGTCATAGCCAGGGTTTTGCGAGAAAAAAAATACTGACAAGTGTTAAAGAAAAATACTGACAAACGGGTCCGGAAATACTTACAAGAAGATTAGGGGGTTGGCACCTCTGTATATATATATATATATATATATATATATATATATATATATATATATATATATATATATATATATATATATATATATATATATATATATATATATATATATATATATATAAAATAAGTTAGACTTTAAACATGGGTTAAGGGATCACTGACCCATTCAGAGGTCTAAAGGCTGGTAGCCTGTTTGCTGTATATTGCTATGCTATGGGTATAAACATTGCAAGGCTTGTTAGTGTGTGTGGTAGTGCTTGTAGCTGTTCAGTGTGAAATGATGGAGCTTATGATAGATGTATTGTTTGTACTGGACTGACGGCATCAGCATGGTACCCATAAGGCTTGGCGCTTCCTTCTGTAAATGATGACATTAAATCATCTTGTTTTCCTGTTAGAGGATGGACATTTATTTTTTCTCTAAAATATGTATTGATCGTGGATTAATGCTTTTACCTAACAACATGTAATACAGTCTATATGTATATTAATTTAATATTTTTTGGTTAACTTTCTATTGTATTTTACTTTTAAGTAGCCTATTTTACTTTTAAGTAGCCATGTGTGCATTTTAATTTCTTGGTGTCTGAATTAATGATGTTGTGTAATGATCAAACTGTGTTACTTTAAGAGCAGCATTCTATGTTATACCGGGTGTATTTGAGTAGCCGGCACTTACCCTTCTAGGACATGAGTGTCAGGATCTTTAAAGTCCACGCGAAGGAATGCATGCATGCAACAGACTAGGCCTCGGTTTATACTCTCATTCGAAAGAATGACGTATCTCGGCAGTCGGGGTCATAAAAAAAAAACCTGCAGGCCATTAATGCCTGTTCAGCCTGCAGCGTTCTCACCGGACATTTGAATACACTGCTTACGTCACTGAGCTAAATGCCTGTTTAGCCTGCAGTGTTCTCACCGGACATTTGAATACACTGCTTACATCACTGAGCTAAATGCGCTAATTTATACAAACAGTAGTTATCCTGGTACCACAGCTTCAACCGATGACTCTACAATTTTATATCAGAGGTCACGTTAGCACTTTTAACTTTGCGTTCCTGTACTCAGACTTACATCAGTACATGTCAGCTGAATTGCCTGCCATGAAAACTCCTGGCCCTAATTCTGGTCAAAAGAGTACAGCCATAATTATATTGACACAAGCACAAGATGAGCACAATGTCTAAACAATGAAGACATTACCCTAGGTCTGATTAGCTGTCACCTATGAAATTATTATAAATGCATAATTGTTGTGCATGGACTGGTCATAAGAATACTTTGGAGGAGAGGTCTGATCTGTGCAATCCACTGCACCGACTTTAAAGATTGTGACACTCATGGGAGAGTGCCAGCTAGAGCTATATCCCTTCTCCACCATCTCTGGTTGCCCAGGTATGTCCTCAATTGTCTAGAGAGTGAGACGATGTGCTTAAGGCAGCAGGTGGGCGCCTGGGTGCAGCTTGACTTATCCTGTATCAGCCACAGTCTTGACTTATCCTGTATCAGCCACAGTCTTGACTTATCCTGTATCAGCCACAGTCTTGAGTTATCCTGTATCAGCCACAGTCTTGACTTATCCTGTATCAGCCACAGTCTTGAGTTATCCTGTATCAGCCACAGTCTTGACTTATCCTGTATCAGCCACAGTCTTGAGTTATCCTGTATCAGCCACAGTCTTGAGTTATCCTGTATCAGCCACAGTCTTGAGTTATCCTGTATCAGCCACAGTCTTGATGTTACACTCGGTTTGATGATGGTGTTTTTCTTTATCAGTATCCGATTCAGCCCCAATGCTGAATTCCTGATAAGGTGTAACTCAGATTCGTTTATCCACGCAACCCGTCCAAACAGCATACAAGTCACAAAGTCGACGTATGAAGTTTTCCACTTTTATTCAGCACACACCAACAACTGCATACAATTCTCAACTCAACTCAACAACTTTCACAGCAACTCTCTAAATCACTATCAACAATAACACACTCACAACAGCAACTCGGCACACGATTAAATAACCTCTCTCTCTTCTCGAACAATTTGGTACACGGTAGAAATGACGCAATGCCACCAATCGAACTAAAGATCGTCATCACTGGCTTACGTCATACACATTTCCTCTACTTCCGGGAACATTCACGACCTTCGATATCCATCGGGAAATTTCTATCGACAGTAATATACATGCAGATCCCGAAAATTCTCCAACAATATCGACCAACGAAAATTATCGACGTTATACAAAACCTCTCCTAACAACAATGCAAACTCAAATCAAAGGTAAATAAACTCCATTATTGAATACTTTGCAAATCGAAACGATTAGATCTATCGTGCGCGCTTCCGACGTACTACCATTTGCGTTTCAACGTAACACTTGAGTTATCCTGTATCAGCCACAGTCTTGACTTATCCTGTATCAGCCACTGTCTTGAGTTATCCTGTATTAGCCACAGTCTTGACTTATCCTGTATCAGCCACTGTCTTGAGTTATCCTGTATTAGCCACAGTCTTGACTTATCCTGTATCAGCCACTGTCTTGAGTTATCCTGTATTAGCCACAGTCTTGACTTATCCTGTATTAGCCAGTCTTGACTTATCCTGTATTAGCCACTGTCTTGAGTTATCCTGTATCAGCCATACTCTTGACTTATCCTGTATCAGCCACAGTCTTGACTTATCCTGTATTAGCCACAGTCTTGACTTATCCTGTATTAGCCACAGTCTTGACTTATCCTGTATCAGCCACAGTCTTGAGCAAATATTTTTTGTCGCGCATGGACTGGGAATTGAAATAAGTGTATGTTTGATTTGTTTTGTTGTTGAACAGCCTCCTTACAAGGCCATTGTTTTGTTGTTGAACAGCCTCCTTACAAGGCCATTGTTTTGTTGTTGAACAGCCTCCTTACAAGGCCATCGCAGAGAACTGCAACTTGTGGCGTAACTGGGATGACATCGGCGATTCCTGGGCCAGCGTATCCTCCATCATTCAATGGTTTGCCAAGGATGATGGCAACTTTACCCAAGTGGCTGGACCAGGCAACTGGAATGATCCTGACATGGTATGACTATTTGTTATCCTGACCTGTGGTTAGTTCTTGTCCTCTATCACTAAAACAATTGTTTTCCTCCCAACCACCCTTGCTCCCAGTGTTCCAATGGGCGTTGCAGAGTAAGTGAACCTCTACAGACCATTTGTTTGACAGAGAGAGATGTGTATGTGTGACAGTGTGTAACATGTAGGTCTGTATGTTGCTACAGATTGCAGTGCTTTAAGCCTGATGAGTGATTTGTGGAAAAGCATGTGTCTAGCATCCCGTATGAAGTGAACTATCAGCAGAAAAGGAATATTTATGGGTCATGTGTCTTGCATTGCTGTCCCCTCACTTGTGCCTCACACCAGCCTCTGTTTCTCTGTCCTGCTACGTGTTCATCAAATATTGATTGCCTGTATTGTTGTTTCAGATCATCGTCGGTGACTATGGCCTGAGCTACGACCAACAGAGAGTGCAGATGGCTGTGTGGGCTGTGATGGCGGCGCCCCTGTATATGTCCAACGATCTTCGCAACATCAAGCCAGAGTCCAAGGCACTGCTGCTCAACAGACGCATCATTGCCATCAACCAGGACCCTCTGGGCATTCAGGGACAGCGACTGTTTAAGGTAACTGTCTTGGAGTTACTATTCCATTATTTTAGTAGTTTTATGGTATTTAATAGACCGTGCTCGGAAATACGAGGGGAACAGCTTTGGCCGGCTTGCCTGCATGTTGCGCTAGAGTTGTCTAAAGTTGGGGCAGACATTCTTTGCAAACAAACACAGTTTCTCGCTTTCAATTTCTGCTCTGTCTTCCATCAAACCTTCCGGATCAACCGAAAAGTTGATTTCAGTTGCAATCCTAGCTAGCTCCTCCGGTTTCTTGCATTGCCAGGCAACCAACACCACCCTTTTTGCCTTGCCAGGCAACCAACACCACCTTTTTTGCCTTGCCAGGCAACCAACACCACCCTATCTGCCTTGCCAGGCAACCAACACCACCCTATCTGCCTTGCCAGGCAACCAACACCACCCTATCTGCCTTGCCAGGACACCAACACCACCCTTTTTGCCTTGCCAGGCAACCAACACCACCCTTTTTGCCTTGCCAGGCAACCAACACCACCCTATCCCAAAGAAAAGCTTGCAGCTGAGGGTAGCTTTCATAGGTTTCTGAGATGAGATGTCTGCCCAGATAACAACTAACTAAAAACAAAACAAAAAGACAAGTTACATCTCCGAATAAATAAGTCCTATTACCCTTCTTAAAACACTACATTATAAGCTGCATCTCACCCCAATAATTAAAAAAACAAAGTCTTCCAGATATCAGGATGTATATTATCAGCTGCAAAAGAAAATGACGCACATTATTATGAATGTTGACTTTGTTGAGATAGTTTTACCACGTAGTAGGCACACCATTTAATAAGACATGTGTCCAAATGGAGTTTTTACCATGTAGTAGGCACACCATTTAATAAGACATGTGTCCAAATGGTTTTTACCATGTAGTAGGCACACCATTTAATAAGACATGTGTCCAAATGGAGTTTTTACCACGTGGTAGGCACACCATTTAATAAGACATGTGTCTAAATGGAGTTTTTACCAAGTGGTAGGACACCATTTAATAAGACATTTGTCCATGTAAAAGACACACCATTTAATAAGACGTGTCCAAATGGCGTTTTAAAAAGTATCTCTTTGTAGTCCCTAAATCGCAATAATCCTTAAGCCAGACACACTATAGTACAATACAATACACTACACTAAAATACAATACCACAAAATACAATACAAAACAACTTCATTGTCCAATATGAAACTATAAATCTAATTTGGGAAAACCATCCATTCATGCAGCAACAGAAGTCTACAAGACTACAAAAAAAAAAAAAAAAAAAAAAAAAGGAAGATCTGTTTACAAATGACCATTATATATAGGTATAATAGAAAACATGCTCCATTTTTCTGAAGTCCTTGGACACATTACCTTGTAAAAAGCTGTTCAGTGAAAGAGGTAGGTCACTGTTGGAGCCACCAACAGCATTGCGCTGTGTGGTGAGGAATAAAGATACATTGTTGATGTATGCAAAGGTTGCTGTTTAGTTATATTATTTTCTTTCAACTCCGCAGGCTGGCAACATGGAGTTCTGGGTTCGGCCCATCTCTCCCAAGGGAGTGAACTACGCAATTGCCATTGTCAACTATGGTGATGGCGGAGGCCCTAACCGTTTGGGAGTTGCGCTGGAGAACTTTGGTCTGTCGGGTAAATTTACTGTGACGGAAGTTTTTGACAACACGGCTGTGGGCACATTTGCCTCTAGCGACAAGTTCTACGTTCTGATCAATCCTTCAGGAGTCTTCTTTGCTGTGGCCACCAGATTGTAAGGTGATTGCCAGGCTTAGAGACTCTTTACTAAATTTTGTGATGCTTTGCTGATAAAGATTGATAAGATTAAGATGCTCAGATTTTATGAAAAATTTATCATTCTATTTGCATTTTAAATAAAAAGATTTTGTAATGGGATGTTGCTATCAGGTTGAGATTGAATTGAGGAGAATGACTGGTAATTATTTTTTTATTTGTACGTTTGCATGTATGATGTATTTACTTTCGATGATTGATAGTGACACAGCAGTTTGGTGTGTAACAGTGTGCACAAAACTGGCTGTGTGCGTTTCTATTTTTTCCCGCGTTGCACTCAGCCTTTAGCAGTTTTTTGAGATGGAAGATGAACTATGCAAAAACATTGGAACATAGAATGTAGTGAAATGCTTTGCTGTTGTAGACACGTTTTGGCGTTTGAATGTTTGATTGTTGACAGTTATAGTGACTGCATACATAGATTGCGTTATCTGTTGTACCACTAAGTACATTCCAATTACCACTGGCCAAAGAGGATTGTTTGATGTGACTGTTGACACAGTGTACCCATTGCTATGATCCATTTTACTGTAGTACTAGTAATTATTTTATTATCTTTATTATCTACAATTTTACCGTAATACTATTTACAATTTGAAGTACCAGTAGTTATTGTATTATCGGATTATCTTTATTATATAAAATGTTTATTACAATGTAATTTTATTATTATATATGATATGATGGTCATTAGGATATTATTTTTTCGCACAAGCATAATTTTATTATATCGCAGAAACTGATCACACATGTTGGCAAAAGGTTTGTTAAAATATGTAGATATAGAAAATGTAAGTTTTTTTTTGTGTTGATTGTGGTTTTAATTGTGAAATGGAAGTTTGTGTCGATGTATGCTTCAATGAATTGAAATAGGTAATAGGTACGATATGGACAGCTTTGAAATGGTGGAGATTACTGAGGTGACCTTGTCTGTCTCCTCCCTTCCCTCCCCCATAGCCCCCTTCTCCATTGCTGTCCAGTCCAAGGTTGTCTAGGGTGGTGAGTAGGTTGGGTGATGGGGATAAGCCTGAATGATAATTTGCTGAAACATGAAGTAAACATGAAAAGTTTGATAATAACACACTCCAATTTTTGTCTATCACAATCTTTTTCTGCAAGGATTGCCGGATCATTGGTGATTGGGTAATTTGACTTTGGTTGGTGATGGTGAACAATTCTCCGTATTTGCCATTGATTTGTGGAACATTTGTGCAATACTTGAGTAACTGTGGGTTCATATGCTATTATACAAGTATTTACAATTGCCTACTTAGGTGCACAAGTTGCACATTCGTTTTTTGTTTAAACAAAAAGTACAACTGTGAGATTATGCATCTTCCATTGTACAGGGTTCTTTGTTTTTTTTTGGTTACTTTTAAACAATACTGTGGATATAAAAAGCCAGGGTCACGTCATCTCACAAGATTTTTGCACATTACCTCAAATCTGTGGACATAAGAAAAATTCCCTTGGAACGGTGGGAACAAGAGTTTCAGCTGAGTCTTATATATGCAAGAAACATTATTTAGTGAAACAGTAGTGGTTTTAATGCATTGTATCGTTGAATAGAGTTATACTTTTTTTATTTTTTATAAGGGATGATATTTATTAAATTGTTGTAACAGATTTCAGTTGTTTCTCTTCTTTCAAGATATTTTATTTTATTTTTTGTACTGTTTCATTAGTGTATTATTAATTTATTTAATTATCAGAGTATGAATCAAATCATACCATCGCTGATTTTTCAATGCTTGATGATAAGTGAATAAAATCTTTTAAACTGCTTCCTATTCTGCTTTTGTGAACTCCTCTTCCTCCCACCCACCTCATCCCTCTTCCCCCTCCCTCTTCTTACATCTGCATTTTTGGTTTGTCTGTTTGTATGGCTGTAATTGTTTGCTGCTTCTCTTTCACTCTTTTCTTTCTTCTCCACTATGCATCATCAAAAGCTCTTTTTCTTTCACTCTTTCATTCTCTGTTGATGGGAATAAGTATAGTCAAGGCACAACTTGATTTTAAATTGGCCCTACCTATCTGTGCCAACAAGAAGACGGAAGTTTCAATGCATTGTCCCCGATTGAGAGGTATTTCTGTGAACTAACTTCCTGTCTTTTTACAGGCCAAATTTTTAGTTTGGAATTGCTCAAAGACCTCATAAAAACAGTATTTCTACACATAGATCAGCACATATATGTTTACTAGCTTTACTTATAAAAAGTTAAGTGTTCTCACATTTGGACTCGACACACTGTAATTAAAAATGTTATTTTATTTTATAACAGATCCTATTTAGATCTTTATTGCATCTTGTCATCATGTTATGCAGAAAACAATTTCTTCTTTCATTTCGTACTTATTTTATATTCATTTTATTTGGCTTTATTTTCTTATCTGCATAGTGTACATTTCTGACAAATGTTGAGTCATTGCCTTTCCAAGTAAGGGGAGAGTACATACACTTGTTACGTTGAAACGCGAACGAAAGTATGTCGGAAGCGTGTACGATAGATCTAATCGTTTCGATTTGCAAAGTATTCAATAATGGAGTTTATTTACCTTTGATTTGAGTTTGCATTGTTGTTTGGAGAGGTTTTGTATAACGTTGATAATTTTTGTTGGTCGATATTGATGTAGAATATTCTGGATCTGCGTGTTTACTCTTGATAGAAATTTCCGGATGGATATCGAAGGTCGTGAATGTTCCCGGAAGTAGAGAAAATGTGAATGACGTAAGTCAGTGATGACGATCTTTAGTTCGATTGGTGGCAGTGCGTCATTTCTACCATATACCAAATTGTTCGAGAAAAGAGAGAGGTTATTTAATCGTGTGCCGAGTTGCTGTTGAGAGTGTTGTTGATAGTGATCTGGAAAGTAAATTTGAGAGTGAAAAGGCGATTGTATGCAGTTGTTGATGTGTGCTGAATAAAAGTGGAAAACTTCATACGTCGACTTTGTGACTTGTACGCTGCTTGAGCGGGTTGCGTGAATAAACGAATCTGAGTTACACAACTATCAGGAATTCAAGCATCGGGGCTGAATCCACTACTGATAAAGAAAAACACCATCATCAAACCGAGTGTAACATTTTGGGGGGTCAAGCCGGGATTCACGCCATAGCCAAGGGTTCAACTGCTACAACAAGTCAACGTTACGAGAGGCAGTCATCGAGGGTAGCCGCCAACGAGTTGCGTCGAGAGGGGCCAACATACTGGGACTACATCACCGATAGGTTTGGGTTGACTGCAAGGGCGTGTAGTCGCTGAAGAGTTGCTTCGTGAGCGAACAACAGATCGGGACTACGTGGCTGCCGCAGGACTACGTCGAGGGACAGTCTCGGAGCTACATCGCCAGTGTTACAGAGAGCGACGAGCGGACGTCGCGTCTACTTCAGCACAGGAGCGTGCACATCAACACCAGCGTGGTGCAGCGTCGCATACGACGAGGACAGCGGGGCCTGCGTCAGCGAAGGCGACTTGTGACAAGCATCAGCGCTACTGCAGAAAGCGTGCTGTTCTAGAACAGTCTAGAAAGGTACAGCACAGCCAAGAACCTTCTAGAAAAAGAACTTTCCAGAAAAGAACTTTCCAGAAAAGCATCAAGATGGCTGACTTCTGGCAGAAAGGGGTTGAACTAAATCTAAAAGGCAAACAGCTGACGGAGTACGTCAAATGCCAGGAGAGAATATTGCGTGAAGAAAGAGAAGAACAACGACGCCGAGAAGAAAGAGAATTAGAAGAGCGGCGTCAAGAAAAAGAAGAGCAGCGTCGCCGAGAAGAAAGAGAAGAGCGGCGTCAAGAAAGAGAAGCAGAAGAGCAGCGACGCCGAGAAGAAAGAGAGATGGAAGAAAGACGACTAGAAGCTGATCGTCAGTTCCAGCTGGAGTTGGCGCGTATCCAAAACAATCAGCATGCGCCACAAGTCGTCAGCGACCACATGGCTCCAAAATTGCCAGCTTTCGTCGACGGGAAGGACCAGATCGACAGCTATCTGGCGAGGTTCGAAAGGTTCGCCGAAAGCGCTAAATGGCAACGTCAAGACTGGGCGATCATACTCAGCGCACTACTGACGGGGAAGGCGCTCGATGTCTACAGTAGATTGTCGGACGATGACGCCAAAGACTACGACGTTTTGAAAGCGGCCCTATTGCAGTGCTACAACTTTACAGAAAAGGGCTACCGTCAACGCTTTCGTGAATGCCGGCCTTGGTCAGACGAGACACCAAAGCAATTTGTGGAGCGCCTGTCATCATACCTACACAAGTGGGTGGAATTATCAGGCAAAGGGAAGACTTACGAGAGTCTCCATGAGCTGATCGTGAGGGAACAATTACTCAACGCCTGCCCTAAGGACCTCGCGATCCACTTGGAAATACAAAAGTTGCAGACGCTAAAAGACGTTGCTGAGGCTGCTGAAAGATATCTCATCGCTCATGAGAAAACGTTGGGGCCACCCAGCGCGACGAAACATTTTCAGAAGACTGCAAACCATGGGAACCAGATCCAAGGGAGCCAGACGAGCCAGAGACAGACGGACTCCACGCCTCCTCCCAGGGAAGGGCATTCAAGAGGCTGTTTCACCTGCAACGCTACAGACCACAGAGCGGCTAACTGTCCTCAAAACAAAAGTAGCGGACAGCGGAGCAGTGCGGACAATTCAGCGGCGGGCAACCGGCAGAGGTGGTTCTCCAATCAACGGCAAACCAGTAGATCTGACCATCAGGTGTGCGGCGGGAGCGTCATTCTTCCGAGTGAGACCAAGCGCACAGCTACTCCTGCGGACGTGCAAGAGTGCATGACTGATGGCCAACTTCTCCTTGCCAACGGGAAATCCATCCCCGTCGTCGCCAGCGCAGCGATGACCGTCCAGAACATGCCTGTTTCCAAGGGACGCGTCGGAAATCATGAAGTGACTGTCCTAAGAGACTCTGGTTGCAGTGGGGTCATCGTCAGAGAAGACCTAATCGCTAAAGAACAGTTCACTGGCAATTCAAAATGGACACTTATGGCCGACAGCAAATGTGTGAGAGCGCCAGTTGCGAAGATTCATGTCAACACCCCTTTCTACATAGGCGAAGTCGAAGCGGTTTGCCTGAAGAAGCCGCTGTATGATTTGATGATCGGGAATATTGACGGCGCGAGACGACCCGACGACCCCGATCCAGAATGGAGTCCTGCCTCAACCCAACGCGTCGAAGTTGTGGAGGAGGATCCATTGCCATTTCCCGATGGAGACCTTTCAGAGCTGCTACGGGACAATGTGGCTACTCCGGCTCAGCCCTGCCGACCAGAGATCGTCGGTGCTGTTACTACCAGGGCCCAGGCCAAGAGAGACAAGACGTCTACGCCACTGAAGGTCGCCGACAACTCTAAAGCTGCCATCGTGGACAGAGATAAGCTGATCCAGCTCCAGGAAGATGATAGTACTTTAAACAAGTACAGGAACCGCCAAGACCACGTGACCAAAGGCAGTGGTACGGTCTATTTTGAGGTGAAGGCCAAGATCCTGTACAGAATCTTCCAGCACCCGAGGGTCAACGGAGGTAAACCACTACGTCAAGTCTTGGTACCGTTACCCCTAAGGCGCCAGGTGATGGAAGTAGCGCATGACTCAATCATGGGAGGTCACCTAGGCATCAAGAAGACGTCAGACAGAATACAGGCGGTGTTCTACTGGCCAGGACTTCATGCGGACGTCAGCCGTTTCTGCCGATCATGTGACATTTGCCAGAAGACCATACCTCGAGGAAGGGTCCCTAAAGTGCCAATGCAGAGAATGCCTTTGATCGACCGACCTTTCAAGAGGGTGGCCTTAGACTTAATCGGCGAAATAAGACCTCCGAGTGAAGAAGGTCATCGGTGGGTACTGACTTTAGTGGACTATGCGACTCGGTACCCAGAAGCAGTGCCACTGAAGAAGATTGACACTGAAACTGTAGCAGAGGCACTGGTGGACATGTTCAGTAGACTTGGAGTGCCCGAAGAAATTCTGACAGACCTCGGGACGCAGTTCGTCTCTGACTGCATGAAGGAGGTCAACAGACTGCTGAGCATCCGGCATTTGACTACGACACCCTACCATCCAATGTGCATCGGGCTTGTCGAGAAGTTCAATGCTACGCTGAAGTCTACCCTGAAGAAACTGTGCAGCGAGCAGCCCAGACAATGGCATCGCTACATTAACGCCTTACTTTTCGCCTACAGAGAAGTACCGCAGGAGTCCACCGGCTTTTCTCCGTTCGAGCTGCTGTACGGAAGAACCATCCGAGGGCCGATGCACATCCTAAAAGAACTGTGGACGAAAGAAGTAGACACCCCAGAGGTGAAGAACAGCTACCAGTACGTGTTTGAGCTACGGGAGAAGCTGGAGCAGACTCTCGAGATAGCCAGAGAAAACCTGAAGAAATCCCAGGACTGTGGAAAGCACTACTATGACCGTAGGGCTGTGAACAGGAAGTTCAAACCTGGCAACAAAGTGCTGGTGCTGCTACCTACCGATCACAATAAGTTGCTGATGCAGTGGAAAGGCCCGTACGAAGTGGAGACCGTGGTGGGAATCAACGACTACAAGGTGAAGGTCGGCCAGCATTCCAAGATATACCACGCCAACCTCCTTAAGCTGTACGTGGAAAGGCCATCAGAGACTGTGCACGCAGCCACAGCAGCTGTGACCGACGACAGCTTTGACAGCGAAGAACTGTTGGAACTGGGAGACTTCCACAGCAAAGAAGGCATCGATGATGTTAAGCTAGGACCGAGCTTGACGGAAGGTCAAACGTTGGAGCTCGAGGACCTTATGGGCGAGTTTCCCCCTAACTTCAATGATGTCCCAGGCTCTACGACTTTAGTCGAACATGAAGTCCACACCCAGATCTGGAAGGAGCATCTGCAGACCATGAGGGAGCTGTTCCACCGTCCCGCAGAAGCCAACCTGACCGTGAGACCCAGCGAATGCGTTCTGGGAGCTGACAACGTCGACTGCGTCGGACATCCGATGGAAGAAGGAGACAACGGAGGACGCACTGATTCCAGGGAAGCCCACGTGATCATCGTCTTTGACCCTGGGCCAATGACGACCGCAACTGACGAGGGCGTCGTTTCCTTGCGAATGAAAGAACATTGACTGTGTGGATGAACTAAGGATATTGGTAATGACAGACTTGAAAATGAAAAACGTTGACTGGGTAAGTGATCTGTGAACATTGACAGTATCCAGAAAGACTTGCGGATGAGAAACTTTGACTGTGTGAATGAACTGTGAACATTGACAATATCCAGGCAGATTTGAAGATGAAAACCATTGACTCTGTTACGAAGGCCACGCTCTGTGTGAATGAACTGAGAACGTTGATAGTGTTCAGACAGACTGAAACAAGTTTTAATTCTGAACTTTGTTTGTGCATTACGTTTCAACGTTGTTGAAAGAAATTAAGTAAATTTCTTCTTGAGTGGGGGGTTATGTTACGTTGAAACGCGAACGAAAGTATGTCGGAAGCGTGTACGATAGATCTAATCGTTTCGATTTGCAAAGTATTCAATAATGGAGTTTATTTACCTTTGATTTGAGTTTGCATTGTTGTTTGGAGAGGTTTTGTATAACGTTGATAATTTTTGTTGGTCGATATTGATGTAGAATATTCTGGATCTGCGTGTTTACTCTTGATAGAAATTTCCGGATGGATATCGAAGGTCGTGAATGTTCCCGGAAGTAGAGAAAATGTGAATGACGTAAGTCAGTGATGACGATCTTTAGTTCGATTGGTGGCAGTGCGTCATTTCTACCATATACCAAATTGTTCGAGAAAAGAGAGAGGTTATTTAATCGTGTGCCGAGTTGCTGTTGAGAGTGTTGTTGATAGTGATTTGGAAAGTAAATTTGAGAGTGAAAAGGCGATTGTATGCAGTTGTTGATGTGTGCTGAATAAAAGTGGAAAACTTCATACGTCGACTTTGTGACTTGTACGCTGCTTGAGCGGGTTGCGTGAATAAACGAATCTGAGTTACACAACTATCAGGAATTCAAGCATCGGGGCTGAATCAGATACTGATAGAAAACACCAACATCAAACTGAGTGTAACAACACTATACCACATGCATTAATCTTTTTTTGAAATAGTGAAATGCATGAGTTATCTCCAATGGATCAGAACAAATTTTTGAAGGTTATAAAATAAATGAGTGAGAAACCAGACAGAACCCTGCAAAAATTTTGGATTTAGCAGTGAAGTAAGCCTAACATGCTAACATATTTTAACAGAAAATTAACCAAAGTAAAGCCGAAATTGAACCTAAAATGTGGAGCTTGTGAAGGGAACCAATTATGAACCATGTATTAACCCATAAACCCACACAGAAAATGCACACAAACACAGTGAGCATTGCCACAGCAAACAATATGAAGTGAGTGAATGAATTCATTTTTATCAAAACAGTGGCAGGGTTTAGAAAAGAAAATTTATAATTAAGAACTTTGCACAAAAACATGCAGCTTTGAATATAGGGCCAAGTCTCTTCTTACTTTAAATATCACTATAGATATTCTACAACTTGTAGTACAAGAATGAGATTGAAAGTAATAAGAGACTATCTGTGATAAGGTAAAGAACAATCTACCAAACTACTGTTTTCTTGAAGCTGTAGAAAGCAAGTTTTTTTCAGTGAATCAGGAGCAAATACTCTAAATTTAAAATAATGATACTGGATACCAGGGTCTTGGGACCCTCATTAAGATCGATTATGAGGGCCAAAGGCTTTTTAGCCTGCATGCCGTGCTATGCTATGGATGCTATCGATAAGATAGGATAGAATCGATACGAGCCTCACTCCTAAATCAAATAGGATAGAATCGATACGACCCTCATTCCTAAATCAAACTCAAAGCGCGGCGAAGTAATTATTGGAGTTACGTCGATTGAATAACCACCACCACTACCACACACACACACACACACACACACACACACACCCCCCTTAAAATAAAAGAAATAAAACATTTTATCGGGACAATTTATTGTATAAATGTCGCAATTTTTTTATTGGTTAAAAATATTCCAAACATCCAATCAAATGGCTTGTTTTTGTCATAGCGCGCTAATTCCGATAACGGAAGTTGTTACAAGTGTATTATATGTTGGAAAGGTGGTGAATTTTCTAACCACCTGAATTTTCATTCGTTTGCTCCTTCTTTTTCATGACGCCGCCGGTGAGTTTTTCTTGTTGTTTATTTAAATTGTACAAACTACTTTGCTTAATTTATCATAATTGACATAAGTACGGGTCTTAGGGAAAAAGGTGTCTAGAAGTTTGCTGCAATGACGAGTTTGTTGGCTACGCAAGAGTCACAGGCTCTGCCTCTGGTGTCTTTTCTTTCGTCTTTGTAAAGTTAAAACTCGTAGGCCTGCTACATACGTATGTAATATGTATAATATTAATTGAGGCCTACGAAAGACGAGACTTCAAAGCCTGTGAGTATAGCAACAAGCTCTGAGCATTTACTCGTAGGCCTCACCTACAATAGTCAATACTCCCATAAAAAAAAAGGCATAATAAAACTACTAAGTAACAGTTATGTAATGAGACCTACGAGTATGTGCTCAAAGCTTGTGTTATCATGTTAGTGCTGCATAGAGATGATTGAATTGTGTTAGTGCTGTATAGAGATGATTGAGGTGTGTTCTGCACAGAGATGATTTAGGTGTGTTAGTACTGCATTAAGATGACTGAGGATGGTTAATGCTGCATAGAGATGATTGAGGCATGTTAGTGCTGCATAGAGATGATTGAGGTGTGTTGGTGCTGCATAGAGATGATTGAGGCGTGTTAGTTCTGCATAGAGATGGTTGAGGTGTGTTAGTGTTGCTTAGAGATGATTGAGGTGTGTTGGTGCTGCATAGAGAGGATTGAGGTGTGTTAATGCTGCATAGAGATGATTAAGGCATGTTGGTGTTGTAAAAGCTTGCTGACTTTTTAGTTTGTTTGTTGGTTCCACAGTCCGACTGTGAGGGATAGGAATAGCTTGTCCAGCATTGTCAACGTCTGTTCAAAGATCATCGGTGTCAGGCAGAGAGACCTGGGTTCTTTCTGCGATCGGCAAACCGTCAAGAAGGCGAAAGGAAATATTTGTAGACCAGAGCATGTCATGGCGAGTGAATTTTGAGTGCTACCATCCGGGCGCTGTTTTGCCTTGCCGGCCTGTAAGGGTCATCGCCGCTCCCCCAGTTTTATTCCTTGCGCAATTCGATTGCTAAACTTGGTGCAATCATCTCCGTTTTAATACCATCCCCGCCCCAATCTCCCCACCCCCCTCCCAATTTATTTATTTTATTTTAAAATAAACGCTCAACAATGATTCTATTCAGTGATTGATTGATTGATTGTCTATTGACTGCCTATCGACTGATTGATTTGATGATAGATTGATAATGATATTCATACCTTATTTTCGTACCTTCATGTTTTTATTTGATTTAACTGTCAATGGTGAGTGTTCGTGATGTGTGTTGTGTGTGTGTTTGGTTTATGTTTGTATGGTAGGACATGTGCTATGAAATCATGTGACAATGTTGTGATACCTTGTTTCACATTTCACTGTTTTTAAACTATTTTTGTTTAAAAATATGACCTGCTTCGAAATCTTGTAATTGCCCTATGTGGATAAATAAAGTTGTATTGAATTGAATTGAATAGAGATGATTGAGGTGTTTTGGTGTTGCATAGAAATGATTGAGGTGTTTTGGTGCTGCATAGAGATTGAGGTGTGTTAGTGTTGCATAGAGATGATTGAGGTGTGTTAGGGCTTCATAGAGATGATTGAGGTGCGTTAAGGCTTCATAGAGATGATTGAGGTGCGTTAAGGCTTCATAGAGATGATTGAGGTGCGTTAAGGCTTCATAGAGATGATTGAGGTGCGTTAGATAATTATGTAACTTCTGCTGTTGTTGCAGAGAGACATTTGTTGGTGCTGAACCTGTTGAAGATGAAGAACGCCAGGTTCACCAGACAACCTTTTCTGCAGCAGTTTGCTGAGCAGGAATGCAAAACTGTCAACACGACACAACACGGTAATAGGACTAGATTAAATGCTTGTTTTATTGAAATGATTTCAGTTATTTAAGTCACGTCAACAGTTCTTTATTCCAGAAAAGTGGAAGATGCGGATGATATCAGTACAATTACAAACATTACAAATGTTCAGTAAAAAAGATTGCAAGCCATTCAAATGTATTTCTAGACAGCCACATACACAGCCGCATTTTGAAAAGTGTGAATGTTGTTGTTGGTGTTGTGAGTTGGATTTATACCAATATGAAGCAAAAGAAAAACTTGCAATGGTAAGACACTATCTTATGCAATGGTAAGACACTATCTCATGCAATGGTAAGACACTATCTCATGCAATGGTAAGACACTATCTCAACTATCTACAAACATGCAATGGTAAGACACTATGTCAACTATCTACAAACATGCAATGGTAAGACACTATGTCAACTATCTACAAACATGCAATGGTAAGACACTATGTCAACTATCTACAAACATGCAATGGTAAGACACTATGTCAACTATCTACAAACATGCAATGGTAAGACACTATGTCAACTATCTACAACCATGCAATGGTAAGACACTATCTCAACTATCTACAAACATGCAATGGTAAGACACTATCTCAACTATCTACAAACATGCAATGGTAAGACACTATGTCAACTATCTACAAACATGCAATGGTAAGACACTATCTCAACTATCTACAAACATGCAATGGTAAGACACTATGTCAACTATCTACAAACATGCAATGGTAAGACACTATGTCAACTATCTACAAACATGCAATGGTAAGACACTATGTCAACTATCTACAAACATGCAATGGTAAGACACTATGTCAACTATCTACAAACATGCAATGGTAAGACACTATGTCAACTATCTACAACCATGCAATGGTAAGACACTATCTCAACTATCTACAAACATGCAATGGTAAGACACTATGTCAACTATCTACAAACATGCAATGGTAAGACACTATGTCAACTATAGACAAACATGCAATGGTAAGACACTATGTCAACTATCTACAACCATGCAATGGTAAGACACTATCTCAACTATCCACAACCATGCAATGGTAAGACACTATCTCAACTATCTACAAACATGCAATGGTAAGACACTATCTCAACTATCTACAAACATGCAATGGTAAGACACTATCTCAACTATCTACAAACATGCAATGGCAAGACACTATTTCAACAATATACAAACATGCAATGGTAAGACACTATTTCAACAATATACAAACATGCAATGGTAAGACACTATTTCAACAATATGGTAAGACACTATCTCAACTATCTACAAACATGTCATGGTAAGACACTATCTCAACTATCTACAAACATGCAATGGTAAGACACTATGTCAACTATCTACAAACAAAATATTTATTAAAATTGGCTCAGGCAATTTTGCGATACAGCGCCAAACATGTTGAGAAAATGGTAAAGCACAATGACCTTGGCCTTTGAGAAAGTGCAAGTACATACTAATTTACCATGCTTAGCGATAGTTCATTTATCTGCAAAGTAAAAGTAATAAATTTTGGAAGTTATTCTTGGGATAAGGTAAAAAGTCTGTTTTGAACAAAAATGTTAAATTGTAAGAGACGGACTGACCGACTTACCAAAAACGGGACTGCTACTGAGGAGGATGACCCATGATTTGAAGTACCTGTACACGAATACTCAACAAAGTTGATTCAGCTGGGTTATTTTTTTTAAAGATATTTAGCGAAACGTATTTAGCAACAAAATGACTAGCGACCTTAACCTGTGTGATAGAGCAAAGTGGATGTTACAGGAAGCAGGCCACTAACCTAGGTCATGATTGGTCAAAATCCATTGAGTGGTTCTTGAGATGTGCCATCCAGCTGACCAACTTCCACATTGACATTTGTCTGGTTGTCATTGCCTACTATTTCACAACTGACCAACTTCCACATTGACATTTGTCTGGTTGTCATTGCCTACTATTTCACAGCTGACCAACTTCCACATTGACATGGTTGTGATTGCCTACTATTTCACAGTATTTCCAGACATACCAAAAAACCGCAAGAAGCCATATGAAATGCAAGACCTGTAATTGTATACATGTACAGTAATGGAAGGCCAGCACAAACGGTGCAGCCTATGTCCATCAGCACTCACACGCACGTTGACACACACACATTCATGCATGCTCATACTGTCATCAACAGCAGTTGATGTTTTTTGTTTGTCTGTAAACTAAAATATATCCCGTACTAAAAAATTAAGTAAAGTATAGGATCACAAGTATATCAACTAACAAGTTAGTATCTCGTATTACCCCTAGTCGACGTGCGGTGGTCCCGTTTAGCCACAAGCTGAAACGGGGATATCCCAAACCTAAAAATAGAATAGAGAATTCTGGGAAATCTGTTCTCGCGAAGAACGTGAAATGAAACGAAAGTTGGGAGAGGAACTGCATATTTCTGGTAGTGAACAAAGGCAGAAACTTGTCAGCAGTATTATCAGCTATGGAGTTATAATGGACGAAGTGCTCCATACCTATGAGGTTGCCTTTGCTCGAGCAAAGAAACTAAAGAAGGATTTAGCCGACATTATTTCAGAAAAGGATTTCTCTACCCATAATTCCCCTGGGTTTTGAAGTTTCTAAAAAGTTATTTCAGGCCGATGACGCTCTATGGAGCTCAAAGCATGTAAAGGGAAGCAATCGGTTGTACGCGCACGTCGATAGAGACATAGAAGAGAGATACTAACTTGTTAGTTGATATACTTGTGATAGAATGCACAAAAAGAATTAGCAGGTCGCGTGACAGTAAAATCCTCTGTGAAGTTTTGTGTAGGGTTTCACGCCCCTGATTTTGTATATGTCTGTGTGTTGACCATGTTTTAAGTGATTTTTGTACATGCCTGGTGTGTTGACAATGGACAAGATTTTTGAATGTCTTTATGTTCCGTATCCGCATTTGTATGCTTTGACATAAAGCAATCATAAAGCCATCATTGCTTAGAAAAGAAACTATTGGGTGAAATGTTTCCCAGCTATCCGCTGTTTTGACATCTCGGTGAGTTGGTGGCAGACTGTGCATGGAGAGCCTGGACTTGGAGCCTCATTCTCCATGGCTTATTCACTCATCAGGCTGTGACATAGGCAACCAGTGCAGGTTAAGATCTTTCCTGTAGCTCTCACCTCCCCTACCAACTTTTTATGGTAATATTAAATATGACGTGCAGTGACAAAACAGAGCTATACATGCACACTGCTTGTCGATGTGAACACCATAGTGTATTTGGAGTGACAGCAGGAAGGCCAACACCACAGCGGTCTCCATACAGTGAACCTTGTCCTTGTCACGTCATCCTCTCTCACCACAGCCTGTCTTGATCCTGATCACCATCACCTCTTGCCTTATACTAGTAGCTTTATTGGTCAGTTTGGCACTGATTAGATCATCATCATCATCATCATCATCATCATCATCATCACGACCACTGTCATTATCATACTTATCATTATCATCAACCTCATCATCATCGTTGGCATCGCCTTCATCGTTAACATCGGCAGCTCTCTCACCTCATCATGAGCAGTTTTATAGATGATACCGTCATCTCATTGCTATGTCTACCACAATCATCTTATCTACAGTACTAGCATCAATAGTAGTAGCAAAACATTTGTCCTTGTTTTCATGAGCAGTTTTATAGATGATACTGTCATCTCATTGCTCTGTCTACCACAATCATCTCATCTACAATACTAGCATCAATAGTAGTAGCAAAACATTTGTCCTTGTTTATATTTGACCCATTCTGGAATTGGTTGTGCTCCAGAAATGTAGACGTCATCATCATAAAAGATGGAGAAGAAATAGGTTCAACATTATAGGGAGCGTAAGTTGACAACTGTTGACAACTATTTCTAAAGATTACAAGAAATAAGCACAAAGAGGGATTTTTACATTCAGACAAAGAGAGAGAGAGAGAGAGAGGAAATGAAACAAGATGAGACAATCAAAAGAAGAAAGAGAGAGAGAGGAAATGAAACACGATGAGATATTTATAACTTTGCCAGACCCGGATCGTGTATTTTTGAATGAATTAAACAGTTTGTTTTATAAGTTCTTGTGGGATGGCAAACAAAGCAAAATAAATAAAGCAACTGTGTGCGACTCATATGAGAATGGGGGATTGAAAATGTTGAATGTTTTTGTATTTTTGTCATCATTGAAAATAAGCTGGCTGCGAAGGTTATTATCATCGGAATCGTCTTTAAAAGAAATTGTTTCATGCTTGTACCCAGAGCTTGACAACCTTTTTATGCTGGGGGGTGAGTTTGCCAATGGGCTCACGCACACATTGAAAAATCCCTTTTGGCGCGATGTTCTGAAACATTTTAGAAATTTAAGCTTAAAAACTAGACCTAAAGACATAAGTGAATTTAATGCGGAACATATTTTTTACAACATAAATGTAACTGTAGGCAATCATGTTGTCTATAATAAAGATTGGATTGAAGCAGGAATCAACCATATATATCACTTACGTAACGAAAATGGATTTTTGATGAATTTTGAGGAATTTAAGCTGAGATTTCCTGATGTACTGCATACCAATTTTTTACAGTATAGAGGTATTATTGATGCAGTTAACGAATATCAGAAGAAAATGAATTTTTCATCAACAGCAAATTACAAGCTCTTAGCGCCAAAAGTATGTACAATCATAAAAGGGGGAAATAAAAGTGTGCAGGCTGAGCTCCTAAAGGCAAAGTCACTCCCACCCCGGTCCCACCAAATGGAATTCTATTTTTGATGAATTGAATTGGAAAACTATCTTTGAAAAATGTCATAAAACGACAAAAGATTGTAAATTAAGATGGTTCCAGCTAAGACTACTTCATAGAATACTACCTACAAACCGTTATTTATTTTTAAGAAAAGTAATTGACTCTGCTTTGTGTACATTTTGTGAGAGGGAAGAAGAAACAATAGGACACCTCATGTGGCATTGTCAATGTGTGAACAAGTTTTGGACAGACCTTGGACAGTTGTTAAACAGTAAATGTGGGCATGTTGTAAATTTTCAGTTTACTGAACGGTTAGTCATGTTTGGTGTACAGGAAAATGTTTCAACTGACAAGGTACTGGATATGATTCTTGTTTGTGCAAAATACTATATTTATACCAGTAAATGGCAACAATCAAAACCTAACATACAAAGCTTTTTAAGAGTCCTAAAATATAGATTTTGCATGGAAAAATATCATTGTACTGTAAAGGAGAAACTACATCTTTTCCAGTTGAATTGGGAACTATATCTGAACTTGTTCATACAACAACCATCAGTAGATTTAGTGTAACTTTCGGTGGACCTGGTTAGCTTTAGCCGCTTTTTTTCTTTTCTCTAATTAATTATATAGTTCATTTATTTATGTTTTGTATAATTTTATTAAGACTACAATAGAAAACATAGCAGTACCTCCCTACCTACCCCCTTTAGTTTTGTGTGTGTGTGTTGTATTCTTTATTTACTATACATGTGTATGTGTGTATATGTACGTGTATATGTGTGTATGTATGTGTATGTGCATATATTTGTGTGTGTGTGTGAGTATATCTAATGTCTATGATTTAAGTGATATTAATCAAATTAATGTTATTTTGGTTTGTATGTATCTATGCATATAATTATACATATATATATAGGTATGTGCATGTACTTGTGTGTGTGTGTATGAGTATATTTAATGTCTATGTTTTTCAGTGATATTAATCAAATTAATGTTATCTTGGTTTGTTTATGTTGAAGAGTTTGTGTAAGAATTAATATAACCCACTTTGCTGGGGACAAAAAAAAAAAAAAAAAAAAAAAAGAAACACGATGAGACAATCAAAAGAAGAAAGAGAGAGAGAGAGGAAAGTAAACATGATGAGACAATCAAACGAAGAGAGAGAGAGAGAATTAAACTCGATGAGACAATCAAAAGAAAAAAAGAGAGAGAGGAAATGAAACACGATGAGACAATCAAAAAAACAAAGATGAAGAAAACATGAATAAAGGCAAGTAGGGGAGATGATCATAATCAAATATTTGTTTATGTTGATATCTTTATTACTAGTAAATTAATAAAGTAATAAATAAAGTCGGTTTAATTTGTTTCAGTTTGCAGTGCCAAAAAGTGGTCCTAAAGATGGCAGAGCTGACGGAATCCTTTCTGGCTGCATCTTGTAGCTGAAATTGTATTCAACCTTAAGACTGCATAAGATGTCTTTCTTCCAGGGTTCTATCAAGGGAAACAATTTTATGGTATGTGTATACAACTTTTGAATCTTAGGGCCAGTATAATCCTGTGTCATTGATAACATGAAACTGGACAAGTTTCATCATTATTAGACTTGAAGATTGAACGTTGGTTTCTGCAAGAAACATTATTGTTGAATATATAATTATAAGGAAATGGTTATCTAATCTTAGCAGAACTATAATTGGGAAAAACAATAGAGACCTTGCGAGCACTACGAACGATGACATTGAGGTCACTTCTTCGTAAGTACTCAGTATGGTAAAGCTTCTTCATGATCTATCAAGGTGTCATTGTGGTCACAACGAGTGAAGAAAAGTCTTTCGTTTGGTTCAGCACCAGTAAAATTCGAAAAAATGTACATAGAAATGCAAGAAATAAGCGTTTTACAATCTCTCAATCAGTAAGATTGTGTCTGTAACACAAGTCGTTTGAGTTTGAATGTAATTAAAGACAGAAGTTGGTCCTGTCGGTCAGAGCAAATGGTAAAGCACAATGACCTTAAAAATAGGAATAATGTCACATGCTTATCAGTGGCAAAGTAAAAATACTGTAGGTTATGTTTAGTCTTGTTTCAGGCTGTCACCAGAGGGAGCGTGGGAGTGCCAACCTGACAAAAACCCCACTGAGAAAAGCAGATGAGCAATCTACAATACAGAGGATATTGATACTAAATTGTTAAATAATGTCATTGATAATTATATGTGCCAGCAAATGTACACGACTATTTGTATTACAGTGGAACCTCCGGTATAAGACTGTCCAAAATCTGAGAAGATACGGTCTTATAATAGAGGTCAGTGGTGTTCCTAGGATTAGAGGGCAATAGGACAAAATGTCCTAAATCATAAAACTAGTCGGACATCATGTCCTGACTACATAAAAGCAATAGGACATTCAGATTGTGAAGCAAACCAATTAATGGTGCTTCTTTAAGATCGTTGCAGAGGAAGTATGGTGTCGGTTATTTCCCTTTCAAAAGTGTCGAGAGTTGCGGCCCTTTTGTTGTTCGACGGAATGTACTAAAGAGTGATATAGTCAAGCATTGTCCACTATTCAAACTCGTTTTAACGGCTTTGACACTCCAGTTTGTACAGATGTTTCTTGCAGTGACCGCTCTTGTCATAATACTATCGGACAATGACCGCTAATTTCGCAATAGAATCGGACATTTGACGGGACACAGGTGTTTGCATTCGGTCATTTTCCAAACGAATCGGACCATGACCGATGTCCGAGGCCTCGGGACATCACTGGAGGTGGTCTTATATCGGAAATAAGGGGGGAAGAAAGGGAGGGGTCAGGGTCGGAGGGGTATGTAGTCATCATTTTTTATCCTTTATGATAAGCTGAATTTGGGTCTTCCCAACGTCTAAACTTCTAGCAATAGACAAACAACTATCCCCCTTTTTATTTCTTTTAATCACTTTCATTCTTTCTGCCAAACTCAAAACTTTCCTCTTGCGCGACGCCATTTTGACAAGCCAGTGTAGGTGAGTAATGTCCCTTACTTGCGAACCGGAAATAGCAGACAACAGCAGATGTACACCAACATGAGAGAAAAAACGGTCGTATAACGGGGTTTAAGACACGGTCGCTGGTCGCATACCAGAGGTAATTTATACTTTCAATGCCCAGCATGCTCCTTTGTCTGTGTAGTAATCTCTTTATAGATGCCTTTACCGTTATATATTGATGTACCCTATACTTACATTTGTTGACCTGTTTCTAACCTTTGTACTTCCATTCTGTTAACTGCTCAGATATCACCCCTTGCCTTCTGAAAACTGAGATATTTAACTGTACATGATGCAGGCATTAAAACACAGGTGTTGTTGAAATACTAGCGCTTTACACGGCAAAGGTATATATAAAGGCTATTTAGTTTTGTGACCCAAAGTTAACTTTGATATATAATATACCATATAATGGGCTATGGATGTTATGCTGCTATTTTTAAATAAACTTATCTATTAATAGGCACAACCTTTATTTCAGGATGGGGTTGGCTTAATGTAATATTTTGATGAGGGTAACAAACGCTATCAATTTAAAAAATCTTTGGCGATGAAATGTGTAAGCTTGAGGCTTTGATGCCTTTTATTTATGTTCAAAATTAGGAGGTATTGTTCATTTGTTGAGCACTTGCAGGTGGTGCGTTACATATGAATGAGGCCAGTAGGGCTCGGTGTAGAGTTACATATAAATGAGGCCAGTGGGGAAGGGGGAATTCTTTTGTCAATAAAAACGGCTATTCAAAGTTTGGATGAAAGTGTAGTGTTTTTTTTTTTTTTTGTTTAACATTTGCAGAGTTGTTCCAGGTTGCTGCTATTTCGTCCAAACAGGAAAAAATTTTTTTCCCCCTGCCATGGGGAGGGAATCCGGTCCCACCCACCCCGAGGTCAGGGGAGGGAATCGGGTTTTTTTTGTATTGGATGGAGTAGCAGTCAAGGAGGAGAATTTTGTCCCCTGCAAAAACGGGCCACCACGTCCTCGACCTCCACCCCAATATAAAGTTTTTAGGAATGAAATAAAAAAAAGTTGCAACTAACCAAATGGTACTAGAAATTTGCATATTGATCAAGAAAAAATAGAAAATTATAAAGTATTTCATTGTTGGTGGATTTTCTTTTTTTTTTCCCCCACAGAAAATGAAACACTTTATAATTGTTTTATTTTTTCTTGATCAATATATTTTATTTGTTCTCGCTTTTTTGAAATTCATATAATTGAGAAAATATGAATTTCAATCAAGGAAGACAATTTCAAAACACAGACTCAAAAACAGTTGCCCTTGATCCTTCTATTATGTTTTACAATCCAACAAAAAATACATGTAAAGCCTGTACAAATCTACATTTTGAAAAGGCATAAAAGCATTTAAAAATGTATATACAATTCCATATTACACACAATAGAATATAAACACATTTTTTTTTAAAATGCATATATATAAAACGCCTACAATGTTAAATAATACCATTAAAATCCCTAGTCACCATTTGCTGTCCAATATCCCCAAGCTGACCCAACAGACCTAATACACAAATAAGGAGTTTTGGGAGAGTTTCCCAGAAAAAAGGTAGGTGACTGGTCTAGCAAAGAGGATAGTAAATTGATAGAACAGAGTTAGTCATCGTTTAGAGGATCCAGCAGACTGCAAAGAGCCGAATCAGGACCACAACTTGGTGAAAAGTGGGACTCATTACATTACATGATTATTGCTTTAAGTCCAGCGGACTCTTCCGAGCTCTCCACCAGCCAGTCACTTTACAATAGACATCCCACGCCGAGGCTGTACACTAATTTATCGAACCCCCGTTTACAAAAACAAAATAGAACATTACATTACATTACATTATTATTGCTTTAGGTCCAGCGGACTCTTCCGAGCCAAATGAAGACCGGACAACCCCCGATCCGCATAAAAGATCTGCTGAAACAACCCTAGTGGTAAAACCGAAAGCTCTCCACCAGCCAGTCACTTTACAATAAAGACATCCCACGCAGGTGACGGCTGAGGCTTCACCCCAACTTATCGAACCCCCGTTTACAAAAACAAAATAGAATACAAACATCATTATAAATTATCAACAAAACACATACATATAAAATGCCTACATTGCTAAATAATAACATCATAGGAAGCCCTGGCAGAAAGTGTCCAATATTCCCAAGCTGATCCAACAGACCTCATACACAAACAAGGAGTCTTGTCCCGGAAGAGTTTTCAAGAAGAAAGGTTAGGAGACTGGTCTAGCGAAGAAGACGATAGTATAGCAGATTGATAGAACAGAGCAGGAATGAGAAAGAGCAATTGAGAAAGACAGCGACAGTGGGAATTTAAAGCACTAAATTTCCAGAAAGTGGGGATACTATTTATACTGAAACCCCCGGCACTCCAACGGGGGTAAAAAATGCTGACAAACGGGTCCGGAAATACTGACAGAAAGATTAGGGGGTTGGCACCTCTGAATATCATAGGAAGCCCTCGTGACCATTTGACAGAAAGCGTCCAATATTCCCAAGTTGATACAACATACCTCATACACAAATGAGGAGCTTCGTCCCGGAAGAAAATGATTGATTGATTGATTTATTGTTGCTTTAAGTCCAGCGGACTCCTCCGAGCCAAATCAGGACCAGACAACCCCCGATCCGCATAAAAGATCTGCTGAAACAACCCTAGTGGGAAAATTGAACGCCCTCCACCGGCCAGTCACTTTACAATAAAGACATCCCACGCAGGGGACGGCTGAGGCTTTACCCCAACTACTCGAACCCCCGGTTACAAAAACAAAATAGAATACAACCATCATTACAAATCATCAACGAAACATATACATATAAAATGCCTATATTGCTAAATACTAACATCATAGGAAGCCCTAGTGACCACCCAGCAGAAAGCGTCCAACACTCCCAAGCTGATCCAACAGACCTCATACACAAACAAGGAGTCTTGTCCAGGAAGAGTTTTTAAGGTAGGTCATTGATCTAGCGAAGAAGAAGATAGTATAGCAGAGTGATAGGACAGAGCAGGAATGGGAAAGAGTATTTGAGGAAGATAGCAACAGTGGGAATTTAAAGCACTAAATTTCCATAAAGTGGGGATACTATTTATACTGAAACCCCCGGCACTCCAACGGGGGTACTGTTGCCGCAGTGAATCTGTCATGCCTACAAAGGCAAGACAGGTTTTCAACTGGGGCTTTCACTGTTCCCTTTATAGGTTAGAACAATCTACAGTGGCAAGATTGCTCATGACCCCAAGGGGTGCCCGGAAGAAAAAAGGTAGGTGACTGGTCTAGAAGAAGAAGATAGTATAGTAGATTGATAGAACAGAGTAGGAAGGAGAAAGACAGAGACAGTGGGAATTTAAAGCACTAAATTTCCAGAAAGTTGGGATACTATTTATATTGAAACCCCCCGCAACCCCACTGAGGGAGAGGGGGGGGGGGGCACTTGATTAGAAAATGGTGAATCCCAATATGACCTTGACCTTGAAAAAAGCAGCACAAATAGGAACAATGTAACATGCTTAGCAAAGTCTGCAAATGCAACGATGAAGTGATAACGATACAACAAACATGACAAAGACAGTCCTATAAAAGTAATCCTGACATACTACATCCATACTCACCCTCCACCCCTCCTCCCTTCTACTCCTGTGGGCTATGGGGTGCCACTGGTTTCTGTGTAAATAGGATCCCCACTTAATTTCTGGAAAGCTAGTGCTTTAAATTGCCACTGTCGCTGTCTTTCTCCTTCGTTCTTTCTCATTCCTACTCCGTTTTATCAATCTACTATATCTTCTTCACTAGACCAGTCACCTACCTTTTTTCTTGATAACTCTCCCTAAACTCCTCATTTGTGTATGGGGTCTGTTGGGTTAGCTTGGGGATATTGGACGCTTTCTGCCAAATGGTCACTAGGGCTTTTTATGGTATTATTTAGCAATGTAGACATTTTATATGTATGTATGTTAGTTATTCATTGCTTACAGGATCCAGCGGACTGCAAAGAGTCGAATCAGGACCACAAAATCAAGACCACAATTTCGCTGAAAGAAGACTCACCCCTGATCTGCATAAAAGATCTGCCGAAACAACCCTAGTGGTAACACTTAAGGCACTCCACCAGCCAGTCACTTTACAATAAAGACATCCCACACAGGTGACGTTGGGGCTATACTCTAATTTATCGAACCCCTGTTTACAAAAACAAAATATAATACAAACATCATTATAAAATAACAAAACACATTACATTACATTACATTACATGATTATTGCTTTAGGTCCAGCGGACTCTTCCGAGCCAAATCAGGACCGGACAACCCCTGATCCGCATAAAGGTCTGCTGAAACAACCCTAGTGGTAAAACTGAATGCTCTCCACCAGCCAGTCACTTTACAATAAAGACATCCCACGCAGGGGACACTGAAGCTGTACTCTAATTTATCAAACCCCGTTTACAAAAACAAAATAGAATACAAACATCATTATAAATTATCAACAAAACACATACATATAAAATGCCTGCATTGCTAAATAATATCATCGGAAGCCCTAGTGACCACCTGGCAAAAAGAGTCCAATATTCTCAAGCTGATCCAACAGACCTCATACACAAATAAGGAGTCTGGTCCCGGAAGAGTTTTTAAAAAAAAAAAAGGCAGATGACTGGTCTAGCGAAGAAGAAGATTGTATAGCAGATTGATAGAACAGAGCAGGAATGAGAAAGAGCAAATGAGAAAGACAGCGACAGTGGGAATTTAAAGCACTAAATTTCCAGAAAGTGGGGATCGTACTATTTATACTGAAATCCCCGGCACCCCAACGGGGGTTAACAAAACACATACATATAAATTGCCTACATTGCCGAATAGCATCATAGGAAGCCCCAGTGACCACCTGGCAGAAAGCGTCCAATATTCCCAAGCTGAGCCAACAGACCTAACACACAAATGAGGAGTCTTGTCCCAGAAGAGTTTTCAAGAAAAGTATGTGACTGGTCTAGTGAAGAAGAAGAAAATAGCATAATAGATTGATAGAACAGAGTAGGAATGAGAAAGGACAAAGGAGAAAGACAGCGATAGTGGGAATTTAAAGCACTAAATTTCCAGAAAGCGGGGATACTATTTATACTGAAACCCCCACAGGTGGTTTTATGCGTTTCGTTAGTATTTGATAATGATGTTCATATTCTATTTTGTTTTTTGAAAACGGGGGTTCGATACATTAGAGTAATGTCTCAGCATCCCTTGTATGGGATGCCTTTATTGTAAAGTGACTGGCTTGCTGGGGTGCCTTCAGTGTTACCATTAGGGTTGTTTCAGCAGATCTTTTATATCGATCAGGGGTGACTCCTCTTTCAACCAAGTTATGGTCCTGATTTTGTGGTCCTGATTTGGCTCCTTCAGTCCGCTGGATCCTACAAACAATGAATAACTAACCAACCAACCAACCAACCACAGACAAACTCGTTCACAGTGACAATGACCTGATAAAAATTAACAAGTAAATAATCAGTTTGTAAACAAATACAACAAGATGGCAAGTCATTCAAATGTATTTGCAGACACTCACATACATAGCCGATAAAAAAAAGCATTTTCAAAAGTGTTCATTTCCAAAATGGAGAACATGAAATGATAGCTGCATCTATCTAAACTATCAGCAAGGAAACATGTTACCTAAAATCGTCTCTGTCAATTTTTAAATACAGCGCAAAACACGTAAAAAATTGTGAAGCACAATGACCTTGACCTTAAAGTTTACATAGGAATAATATAACACGACTAGCAGTCAAGAGTCCACAAAGTAAAAGTGATGAATTCCGGTTCAGTTATTTCTGAGATAAATAGTATCCCCACTTTGAGGAAAATCAGTGCTTTACATGACCACTGTTTCTGTCACTCTCATTTGTTCTTTCTCCTTCCTAATCTGCATTGCTATCTTTTTCGCTAGACCTGTCACCTACCTTTATTCTTAAAAACTATTGGGTCAGCTTGGGGATATTGGATGCTTTCTGCCAAATGATCCCTAGGGTTTTCTATGGTATTATCATTTATAAGGATCGGGGGGAGGCCTCTTTCAACCAAGCTGTGGTCCTGATTTGGCTCTTTGCAGTCCGCCAGACCCTATAAACAATGACTGACTTAACCAACTAACCAGCCAAGTTTGGCTGTGATAGTTGAAATAGGCTCTGGGTACTTAAGCCAATTTAAAGTTTTTGCACAGACAGACGGCGGACAGATGGACATAAATTTATTCGTTTATAATTTTGGGGATTATTTAGGACATCTCGCACAGATCTGCGAAAATCTTGAAAAATATTTTTGGTGGTGAGTACAGTGACATACATTGTATGCATGCGAGTGAAAAAATGGAAATGATAGACATTAGTATTATTTGGTCGCCTTTCCTGTTGGCTCTCCATTCCCACTGGGGTGTTTGGGAAGTGATGCAGCTGAAGTATATCAACACAGATTCCAAGGGCCGAGCTCTTTCCTTGGTGGTGTAGGAGATCTATGCATGAAAAAATAATAAACTTGTAGTTCTGTAGTATATAGCCTAGATCGGTTCTATTGGCTGCAGCCTGGTATGCAGGAAAGTGGCATAGGATAAGTTACTTCCTAAAGTACTGACTATACAACCCGGAATGAAATGTTCCTCTTATCGGGACTAACGGCTAGAGTTTGGGACTAAAGACCAAAACAATAAGCTGCCGACGTACTGTTATTGATTCAATGCACTGTGTACAACAGCATCCACCGGTCTGTCGACGTACTGTTATTGATTCAATGCACTGTGTACAACAGCATCCACTGGTCTGTCGACGTACTGTTATTGATTCAATGCACTGCGTACAACAGCATCCACCGGTCTGCCGACGTACTGTTATTGATTCAATGCACTGTGTACAACAGCATCCACCGGTCTGCCGACGTACTGTTATTGATTCAATGCACTGTGTACAACAGCATCCACCGGTCTGCCGACGTACTGTTATTGATTCAATGCACTGCATATAACAGCTGTCTGCCGACATACTGTTATTGATTCAATGCACTGCGTACAACAGCATCCACCGGTCTGCCGACGTACTGTTATTGATTCAATGCACTGTGTACAACAGCATCCACCGGAAGTGTTTAATGATGACCAAGTTATGAAAAGGCTTCATCTGCCACGACACACAATTTTTAAACTGGCAGAGAACTTGACCTAGCATTCCCCACACTACGTAACAGAAAAGACCGAGGCTTACATCACCTCTTCACCATGGCAACATAAGCCTCGTCCGTCTGTTACGCAGTGTGACCCCGTCCAGAAATTAAAAAAGGATGTTACGTCAACTTGTGTAATATTCCTATTGATGTGGTGGAATAATCTCCCAGGAAGGGCAGTTCGGTGCTATCAACGTATAGTATGAGACTGAAATGTCTGGATCTGTTCCATCATGGTGCATACTGGACTATGAAAATGACATAGTTCCCAACTATTATAGGTCAGTTTGATGCATAGATCATCACTGTTCCCACACTGGCCGCATTCCTACACAGTCACAATACTATTATAGGTCAGTTTGATGCATAGATCATCACTGTTCCCACACTGGCCACATTTCTACACAGTCACAATACTATTATAGGTCAGTTTGATGCATAGATCATCACTGTTCCCACACTGGCCACATTTCTACACAGTCACAATACTATTATAGGTCAGTTTGATGCATAGATCATCACTGTTCCCACACTGGCCACATTCTTACACAGTCACAATACTATTATAGGTCAGTTTGATGCATAGATCATCACTGTTCCCACACTGGCCACATTCCTACACAGTCACAATACTATTATAGGTCAGTTTGATGCATAGATCATCACTGTTCCCACACTGGCCACATTCCTACACAGTCACAATACTATTATAGGTCAGTTTGATGCATAGATCATCACTGTTCCCACACTGGCCACATTCCTACACAGTCAAACTACCTTTCCTTTATTTTCAGCGCAATGAGCATGAACTGTTTTCATGGAGACCTGTCTATATCATCAATAGAATTAGACTTCACATTGTGCTCATACTACTATAAAGTTAAACGTCTTCTTGCTCATGCTCGCTCTCGTGGACACTTCTCTTGGCCGACTTGACTTGGGATGACTTGTTCTGATACAATGTTGTCTTTTCTTGTCTTGACCTTTCTTGTATTGACCTTTGTCTTGACCTTTTTGGTTCTTGTGTGGATGTTGTCTTGATGTTAACTTGAGCGGAGTCGCTGCGAGTTACCTGCATGTGAAGACTACTGTTGGAGTACTTGATGGTGCTCTGTCTTAGCCTTATCTTCGTTGAGCTGTCCTGCCAGAACAAACCACACAGTCAACGTTAACAAATCTTTATTCCACAACACAAGGAAAAATTGGTTGTATCACATTGTTAACCAGATTGGCAAAAGAGGAAAACTATATCAAGACATTAGGGGACAGGACATGATAATACAGAATGCTATAACTCGTTTTCCTTTAATCAAACTCAAAGCTTGGCGATCTGATTGATTGATTGTTGCTTTAGGTCCAGCGGACTCTTTCGAGCCAAATCAGGACCGGACAACCCCCGATCCGCATAAAAGATCTGCTGAAACAACCCTAGTGGGAAAATTGAATGCCCTCCACCGGCCAGTCACTTTACAATAAAGACATCCCACGCAGGGGACGGCTGAGGCTTTACCTCAACTACTCGAACCCCCAGTTACAAAAACAAAATAGAATACAAACATCATTATAAATTATCAACAAAACATATACATATAAAATGCCTATATTGCTAAATACTAACATCATAGGAAGCCCTAGTGACCACCCGGCAGAAAGCGTCCAACACTCCCAAGCTGATCCAACAGACCTCATACACAAACAAGGAGTCTTGTCCAGGAAGAGTTTTCAAGAAAAAAGGTAGGTCATTGATCTAGCGAAGAAGAAGATAGTATAGCAGAGTGATACTAATGGGAAAGAGTAAATGAGGAAGACAGCGACAGTGGGAATTTAAAGCACTAAATTTCCAGAAAGTGGGGATACTATTTATACTGAAACCCCCGGCACCCCAACGGGGGTACTGTTGCCGCAGTGAATTGGTCATGACTTGGCGATCTGAAGAGATTGCTATTAACGGAAGTCAGAAAAGTAATACATTGTTTTGTTTGTGAAATTTTAGATCGCATCCAATGACATTATTTAAAATGATAAAGACGATGAGGATGATAATGATGTTCGTCATGACTACAACGATGATCGAGCTCCGGTGGTGATGACAATGGCATTGGTGATGATAATTGTAACAACAGCGATAGTTGCAACAATGTGATGGTAGTAATGATGATGTTGGTAACTACAGCAACAACGGTGGTAATACTGTCGCGAATGACAGCAACAACCAAAAAGATAATGGAATTCTTCTCACACAGTTGTGTCAAACAGTTTTCCAGCACCGTCTACCTATATAGTTCAATAACAGTTACCGTTCTTTGATTGATGGTCATCAGCTGGGGCTTTCTTTCTTTGATATGCTGCTCAAAGTAATATTATTAATAAGCAGTAAGAAAATTGTAAGAAGAAGGAGAAAAGAAGAAGGAGAAAAAAAGAAGGAGAAAAAAAAAGAAAAATAAGATGATGATGATAATGATGATGATGATGCACCCATTACACATAGCTACGATCGAAAGCATACTCCAGGCACACGCTGCGCAGCAGGAAAAATACATACGAAACAAAGAGAAAACAAAAACAAGATACTAATAATTGCTTTAGGTCCAGCGGACTCTTCCGAACCAAATCAGGACCGGAATCCTCTGAGATACAGGAAGCCAGTGGAGATACACTCATGTACTGTATATCAAACTATAGCAAAAGTTGTATTATCATGTTATGCCACAAAAACAAGAGAAATGAAAAAAAGCTGATTTGGCCATAAGTGATTTTGACCTTGGGATGATCCAGCCCTTCACTTGACCTCTCATGCTCACTCATATATGATCAAATAACCCACTGTTGTTTCATAACATTGGTTAAATATACAGCAAATATGTTTTTGCTAAGCCTAAAATGACCTTGACCTTCAAGACCAATGCAAAAATGGAACATATATGAAAGATCAATCTATCATCTTTAACTACAACAAGTTTGGACTTTATATCTTATAGTTTAAGACTTTGGATACTTTGGCGAGCTTTGATTGATTGATTGATTGATTGTTGCTTTAGGTCCAGCGGACTCCTCCGAGCCAAATCAGGACCGGACAACTCCCAATCCGCATAAAAGATCTGCCGAAACAACCCTAGTGGGAAAATTGAATGCCCTCCACCGGCCAGTCACTTTACAATAAAGACATCCCATGCAGGGGACGGCTGAGGCTTTACCCCAACTACTCGAACCCCCGGTTACAAAAACAAAATAGAATACAAACATCATTATAAATCATCAACAAAACACATACATATAAAATGCCTATAGTGCTAAATAATAACATCATAGGAAGCCCTAGTGACCACCCGACAGAAAGCGTCCAACACTTCCAAGCTGATCCAACAGACCTCATACACAAACAAGGAGTCTTGTCCAGGAAGAGTTTTCAAGAAAAAAGGTAGGTCATTGATCTAGCGAAGAAGAAGATAGTATAGCAGAGTGATAGGACAGATCAGGAATGAGAAAGAGCAAATGAGGAAGACAGCGACAGTGGGAATTTAAAGCACTAAATTTCCAGACAGTGGGGATACTATTTATACTGAAACCCCGGGCACTCCAACGGGGGTACTGTTGCCGCAGTGAATCAGTCATGCCTACAAAGGCAAGACAGGTTTTCAACTGGGGCTTTCACTTTTCCCTTTATAGGTTAGAACAATCTACAGTGGCAAGATTGCTCATGACCCCAAAGGGTCTTTGGCGAGCTTAGCAGCCTGCTCAGTTACAGTGTCGGTGAAAGACTAGAAACGGAAAAGTAAGTTTCGTCTCCTCTATGCAATGAATTAGGTCACGCTGTATTTGTTTCTAGGTCAAATTTCTTTTACGAACCGTTTGAGAATTTTTTTGAACCGTTTATTGATGCCGGATAGTGTCCTCACTTGGTTTCATACAATTTAAGAATCCAAGAAGGCAAATGGGTTTTTGCGACGGAAAAAGAGCATTTCTGTAGAGAAAAGGGTTAGGGCAAGGGCTAGGGATAGATCTACAACTTACCCTTACCCCAACCCTTGTAGCAATATTCCGCTCTTTCCATCACTTTTAAACAGTACTAAGTATACTTTGAAGGGATGGAGCCTGGAGGGAATACTTTCACCTGCTGCTAGCGGGAGTTTTGGCGATACTTTCTACCGATCGCAGCAATGTGCATTACCTCGATGATGACAATAACGATTACAGAGGGAAGATGGAGAATGGGAGATAAGCAGGAGAACAACAATGGTGCAGATTGTCCTGGACAGTGTCGGTTGTGGGCGACTCAAATCTATAAGATGCCACAATACAATTTTATTGTGCAAAATGACTGTTAATAAAAAATTACGAATCCCAAACTCCAGTCGTCTCTCCAGCCGAGATGACAAACCTCCACCCTTGAGGTCATTCCTATTTAGCAGGGGGGCGAAGAAACCAGCCAACGTGCTGCTCTGGTAATGAAATCACCTCCCCGATGACGACAATAAACTTCAACATCTACCAGATAACAATGACTTCAACATCTCCCAGATGCTGATGGTGGCAATGATCAACTCTAAATGAGACCCAAGTATAGAAACCCTGGATGAGAAGTAAATGTCACAATAGTCTCATCCCTATATGTATATAAAGGTTAAAAAAAAAATGTTAATAAAAATAAATTTTACACTGCACTTTCCACCTCACAGAGCTAGTGAGAATGGTAACTGCATACATAAATACATCAAGCACCACACACCTGTTGCATGTTTAGGTATTGATGCACATCCAAAGTGTACCCGTAATGAAGTCGGCGGAATGCGGCAATATCACACCACACCACACCCCAGCCCAAACACCACACCACACATCCTAATCCTAGCCTGAGTCTTGGACATTTCCTTTTTCCCCACCTCCAATTCTCCCCTCCCCCAGCTATTCCTCCCCTTACCACTCTCCCCCCCCCCCACCACCACAACCCTCCCCAGCATTTCCCTTTTGGACATATTCCCCCAACACCCCCACCTGTCCTATTTCCCCATGTCCTATTTCCAACCTGAAAATATATAAATATATAAATATATCAATATATAAAATAACGAGAAGGACAAAGCCCATATGACTCACAAGTTCCTTATGGCACTTGAAGTACTTAACATAAAAATGACAGCCCAGAAAAAAACAAATTGACAGGGAAAATATTGACTTTGATCTTTCTACGCTCTTGACCTTGAGATGGTTTTGACCCCCCAGCTCCAAATAATAATAATAATAATAATAATAATAATAATAATAATAATAATAATAATAATAATAATAATAATAATAATAATAAAAATAATAAGGGCACTTATATAGCACTTTTTCCTACAGACAGCTCAAAGCGCAGTTCTCTTGCATTCATACTTAGCGTTAACATCGAAAAATACATACGAAAAAAAGAGAAAACAAAAACAAGATAATAATAATTGCTTTAGGTCCAGCGGACTCTTCCGAGCCAAATCAGGACCGGAATCCTCTGAGATACAGGAAGCCAGTGGAGATACACTCATGTACTGTATATCAAACTATAGCAAAAGTTGTATTATCATGTTATGCCACAAAAACAAGAGAAATGAAAAAAAGCTGATTTGGCCATAAGTGATTTTGACCTTGGGATGATCCAGCCCTTCACTTGACCTCTCATGCTCACTCATATATGATCAAATAACCCACTGTTGTTTCATAACATTGGTTAAATATACAGCAAATATGTTTTTGCTAGGCCTAAAATGACCTTGACCTTCAAGACCAATGCAAAAATGGAACATATATGAAAGATCAATCTATCATCTTTAACTACAACAAGTTTGGACTTTATATCTTATAGTTTAATGTCAAGGTCACTTCAAAGTACCTAAACTAACCGACTAAAGTGACCTTGACCTTGGAGTGAGGTTGGTCAAATATGCATAGTATCCATGTTTCATTGTATATCATACATCAAAGAATTACAAGTTCAACATTAATAACTTAGTCAAAACATGACAAATTTGTTGACCCTGTGACCTTGACCTTGAAGTGAAGTTATTCATTCACTGATCATTTATGAGGTCTCATGGATATAAACCATCTTACCAAGTTTGGATGTGATAGTTGAAATAGGTTCTGAGCTAATAATCCACTTGCAA
Organism: Oncomelania hupensis; assembly: GCA_036898135.1. Taxonomy (NCBI): domain Eukaryota; kingdom Metazoa; phylum Mollusca; class Gastropoda; order Littorinimorpha; family Pomatiopsidae; genus Oncomelania; species Oncomelania hupensis. The sequence goes on from CM072518.1 coordinate 2,964,458, forward strand.
GATTTGCACAGCTGGACAGTGGATGGAGGACAAATAGACAATTTTGTTAATGTCATTTTTGTATTATTTAGGACTCATCTTGCACAAATTTGCAAAAACGTGGATTGTTTTTTGTGGGAGCGCGGGTGAGTGGGAGAGTACATTGATTCACATTGCTATGCCTGGGAGTTTAAAAAAATATATTTTAAAAATTTTAGACAGACTGCATCCAATGCTAGTATAAGGGGAAGGAGGAAACCGAAGTACCCGGAGAAAACCCTCGATGATCTAAAAATCTCGTACCATATAAGTCACATAAGTTTTTGTCACTTGCGGGGTTAAAAGCTCTGTCATAGGAAAGCAGCTATCAACTGAGCAACCAGACCAGTAATAACAGCAGTAGTAACCACACAGAAGTGACGGGGATATAACAAAGCCAACTGTCTCTATAGTGCAGATTATTATGTGCACAAACACCATTCAAAATGAGTCAGACAAAAGTATTTTAACTACATGCAAGACAGAACGAGTCAAAAAACAGTTGAAAAGCCAGTCAGTTATTAGTTGTTAAGTAAAGACAGTAGTAAACAATTAATTATTAGTAAAACATTTTCTTAATGCTGAACAATTCATACCATACTCCAATTAAAGATGATGTTGCAGTGAAAAATTATATTACAGACAAAATAAAAGGTAATGGGTTAGATTTTTCTCCTAAAATAAAAATAAAATAAACATAAATAAATAAATCTTCCGATAAAAGAACGTTATTTCAGATCTGAAGAAACTGCCAAAAATCCCTTGCCTTCAAAGATCCCAAGGTGTTGAAGAAAGGACTGAGGTAATTGATAATTCTGAGACTGGTGATAAAGATTGCTGAACATTTGTCATTGATCATCAGGCGCAGACACCTCTGCCAGAAGAAGTTTTCTGCACAACAAATGCAACATCAATGTTAATTTTATTTTGTTTACAGCCCAGCTAACCACAAAACCCACATGAGTGCTGTGTGCATGTTTGGGGGGAGATTTAACACCACCATCAATTAACTACTACATACATCGTCAATTACAATGAAATAGGCTTGCCTACTTAGAGTCAGAAGTGAATTTCCAGCACAAACTATACATTGACCAATAATGAAACCATTTACTAGTACAAGTCTGGCATATGCCTTACAGAAGAACAAGAAGTCTTGGACAGATGGACAAAGTACTGCTCTGACCTTTACAACCACACACCAAACAAAGACCCATCATGCAGTTCTAGCTTGTCCAGAGAACAGAGAAGAAGAAATCCTCCCAATTCTCCGAGAAGAAGTTGAGGCAGCAGTGCAATCGCTAAAGAAGGGGAAGTCAGCGGGAGTGGACAACATACCTGCGGAACTGCTTCAAGCAGGAGGAGAAGCGATGATTGACGCACTCACCATTATCTGTAACAAGATCTGGCAGAGTGGGGAGTGGCCTACACCAAGGACCCAGTCGCTTGTCATCATTCTTACCAAAAAAGGTAAACTTCAGGAATGTAAACATTACCGCACCATCAGCCTCATCAGCCATCGCAGCAAGGTCCTCCTGAAAATAATACTCAACAGGTTGAAACCCCAAGCTGAACAAATCATAGCTGAAGAGCAAGCAGGATTCAGGGCAGGGCGAAGTAACACTGAACAGATTTTCAACCTCAGAATAATCTGCGAGGAATACCTACAGCACCAACAACATCTATATCATGTGTTCGTAGACTTCAAAAAGGCGTCTGACCGAGTCTGGCATGCAGCTCTGTGGGCAACCATGAGAGTGTACAACATCAGCCCTAAAATTATTGAAGTCATCAAAAGCCTGTATGACAATGCTACCAGTGCAGTCCTCCACAACAGCGCCATCGGAAACTGGTTCAGTACAACAATCGGTGTGGGTCAGTGATGCCTACTCTCTCCAACACTCTTCAACATCTTCCTAGAGCGCATCATGTCAGATGCCCTTGAAGATCACGAAGGCACAGTCAGCATAGGGGGGGGGGGTGGGAAGAGCAATCTCTAACCTTCGTTTTGCGGATGACATTGATGGATGGGCTGGAGAGGAACAAAAACTTGAACAGCTGGTACAGAGCCTTGACACCACCTCCAGAGCCTATGGAATGGAAATAAGTGCAGAGAAGACCAAAATGATGACCAACAACACCAATGGCATCAACACGGACATCAAAGTCCAAGGCCAATCCCTCAACACAGTGCATAGGTTCAAATATTTAGGAGCCATTGTATCAGACAATGGGTCCCGACAAAAAGTCCTCTACAGGATCGCACAAACAACTGCTGCCCTGGCAAGGTTGAAGCCAATTTGGAAAGACAGGACCATCAGTCTACATTCCAAGGCAAGACTGCTGCGCTCCCTTGTCATCTCCATCTTCCTATAATAATTATATGCTTGCGTAACATGGACCCTCACATCAGATCTCCAACGAAGAATACAAAGCATGGAGATGAGGTGCTACAGAAGACTTCTGGGCATTTCCTATACCCAGCACATCACCAACGATGAAGTCCGACAGACCATCACATAAGCCATTGGACAACCTGACCTGCTCACAGCGGTGAAAAATCGGAAACTCCAATGGTATGGCCACGTCACCAGATCATCAGGTCTTGCAAAGACCATCCTGCAAGGCACAGTGCAAGGAGGTAGAAGAAGAGGGAGACCGAAAAAGAGGTGGGAGGACCACATTCGAGAATGGACTGGTTTGACACTGAGCGAAACAATCAGGGTTGCTGAGGACAGGGAAAGATGGAGTACGCTGGTTAAATGATCATCTGTGGTGCCCCTACAACCTCCGAGTTATGGGATAGGATAGGATCGGATTACCAGTACACTACAGTTCAACATTTTTAAGTGTATGTGACTAGCTGTTAGCAAAGCTTCTTCTATTTTATTCACAACCATTATCACTTATCTCCGTCGAAATCTAGTTTTTATTTTTTTGTGAGTTACTAAAACAGATTTGTATCTTTTACAACATAAAAGGGGTACATTACATCATTATTGCTTTAGGTCCAGCGGACTCTTCCGAGCCAAATCAAGACCGGACAACCCCTGATCCGCATAAAAGATCTGCTGAAACAACCCTAGTGGTAAAACCGAAAGCTCTCCACCAGCCAGTCACTTTACAATAAAGACATCCCACGCAGGGGACGGCTGAGGCTTCACTCCAACTTATCGAACCCCCGTTTACAAAAACAAAATAGAATAAAAACATCATTATAAATTATCAACAAAACACATACATATAAAATGCCTACATTGCTAAATAATAACATCACAGGAAGCCCTAGTGACCACCTGGCAGAAAGCGTCCAATATTCCCAAGCTGATCCAACAGACCTCATACACAAACAAGGAGTCTTGTCCCGGAAGAGTTTTCAAGAAAAAAGGTAGGAGACTGGTCTAGCGAAGAAGACGATAGTATAGCAGATTGATAGAACAGAGCAGGAATGAGAAAGAGCAAATGAGAAAGACAGCGACAGTGGGAATTTAAAGCACTAAATTTCCAGAAAGTGGGGATACTATTTATACTGAAACCCCCGGCACCCCAACGGGGGTAAAAGGGGTACAAAGCCAAACTTTGGTCACAAGGACTACATTTAATTCCATTGAAGTTAAAGCCTTACCATTCAACATCAATTACAACTGAACTACAGAAAAGTCTCTATGCTGTGCAGTTAGCAATACTTAGAGAAGTTCAGGTAAGCTATCAACTGTTGTGTTAACGCCAGGTGTGAAATCAACCAATTTGTCAACAATAAGTATAAAATAAATAAAATAATCACAAGGACAACAAGTCTCAAAATGACCTCACATACTACATTAATATTCAAATCTAAACAATGTACTGAACAATTAATGATTCCTTTTAAAGGCCTATTAACAAAATATGATTTTAAAAAAAAAATTATTTTATAAAAGGCTATTTATCAGTCAGGCAATATAACCTAAAATACATGTTGTTATTTTTATTGTTATTATTGTCCATTGCGTACTGACCTTGTCCTTCAGGCAGGCAGGAAGGTAGATTAACGTCCCCGGACACATAAGCGTATAGGGGACTTGGATAGAAGATTTTCGTTGTTATAAGATGTCGTGGTGAAGTAGATGAAGCAGATGAAGAGTTGAAGCTTGAAGCAGGAAGAAATCACTTGAAGATGGAGCGCAAGTAGCAGCTGCGACAAACAGTGTATGAAGTCATGATGATGCAGAGTAGTCGGTATGGTAAGAAAACCGATGAGTAGACGCATAGAGCGGAGCGGAGATGTCATAAGGGTGCCAAACGGGGCGCCAAGGGCAAGCAGGAGAGGTGAGCCAATGAGGCCATAGAGGGAGGCACCGATGAAGCAGCAAAAAGGTGGCCAAGCAGAGGCCGCGTGAGGGTGGGTAGGCAGAACGCATGGCGCCACTGGCGGTGAAACACCTGTAGTCCGGAGGTCGCCACTCTCCACAGGGTACCCCACGTCGCCCAATCGTAGTAAAAGTATCAGGGCAGCCAGAGGCCGGGACCGACGGAAGCCAAACGAGGAGGGCCCTTCCACGCGACGCGACCGATGCCCGGTCCTAAGGAGCCCAACAAGGTAGAAGATGAAGCTTGAAGTTAAGGTGGAGTGACGTATCGGAATCGCCCACAGTCCGCTTCAGCAGCTTCAACTTCTATACTGCCACCGCCGGCCCGGCCCCCATACCGAACCGACGGTGTGTCCTCCTCATATGAGCATGCTGGGCGTCTGTGGGCCTGAACGTCTCCGTGAGCAGGTGTGAGCTCAAAGCCTATGGACGGCCGCAGTAGAAAGTGCTGGTGGGCAACCGCCGCTGTGGAAAACGCAGGTTGGCTAGGCAAGCTGAACAGGAAACCGCCGCTGTGGAAAACACAGGTTGGCTAGGCAAGCTGAACAGGAAACCGCCGCTGTGGAAAACACAGGTTGGCTAGGCAAGCTGAACAGGAAACCGCCGCTGTGGAAAACACAGGTTGGCTAGGCAAGTTGAACAGGAAACCGCCGCTGTGGAAAACACAGGTTGGCTAGGCAAGCTGAACAGGAAACCGCCGCTGTGGAAAACACAGGTTGGCTAGGCAAGCTGAACAGGAAACCGCCGCTGTGGAAAACACAGGTTGGCTAGGCAAGCTGAACAGGAAACCGCCGCTGTGGAAAACACAGGTTGGCTAGGCAAGCTGAACAGGAAACCGCCGCAGTGGAAAACACAGGTTGGCTAGGCAAGCTGAACAGGAAACCGCCGCAGTGGAAAACACAGGTTGGCTAGGCAAGCTGAACAGGAAACCGCCGCAGTGGAAAACACAGGTTGGCTAGGCAAGCTGAACAGGAAACCGCCGATGTGGAAATGCAGGTTGGCAGATGGTAGGAAAGGAAGGTGCCCAGCACCTCAGCGAGTGGTGGATGCTGGAGCTCGGAAAGACAGACTCCTAGCATGCCAGCCTCCTAAGAGCTTGCGCTACCTCGTCCTTGACTGACAGGCTCGTCCTTGCCTGTCGCTGTTCAGCGATGATGATTGATGATGATGCTTGTCCTTCAGGCACAAGTGGGACAGTTTATACAAACAAGGGGAGAGAATGCAAAGTTCTGATGGTATATGGTGAGCCCTCTCCTTCTTGGTCTTGCCGGGTCTTCCTCTCATTCTCACCACATCTCATCTAGAAAGCCTCTCCTCCATTTGTCAGTACTCTTCTTCTGACTCCTAATACCTGTAATAAACTGATAATTGATATTGTCATTTGAGGGATAGAGAACATGAATGGTTCATCTCACTGTGATGGGTTTTCTGCCTGTTAAAATTGTTCTCATTTATTTCTCTATATAATCATCCTTATAAGTAGCTTTTCCAGCTCAACAGCTGCTGACAACACTGGCCAATGCAGGGTCTCTCAAGCTGCCCACCTGCTGTCTTAGTCACATCAACTGATAGCCCACTGAGCACAGTCCTGGATTGCAACACATATCAAAACAAAACAAAATCAAAATAAACTTTGATCACACATACAGCATGGCTATAAACATTGTTCTTAAGAGGAAAGCAAAAACAACCAAATTAACTTGGCATTGACGCCATGATGTGGATTTTGACTTTATCAGCTTGTTAGGTCAGAGAAGTTGGGCTTGGCCCCTGATGGTCGAATTGCATGGAACTGAACTAAACTGCAAATATGAACAGATATGTTGTGTTATCTAAAGCTCAATACCAAACACATATTGAGTTAAGACAGAGAGCACATATCATAGAATAAAAAGTAATCAAAATAAATAATTAAAAATAATGCCCTCACCCAACCCTCTCATCCTCCTGCAAACAAAAAAAGAAGAAATAAATAACATATAATTATAATATAATATAATAAAAATATAATAACTTCCATAATTCCCGATCCCTATTAACACTTTCACTAGCATAATTAAATATATCTTTTCTAAATAAACATACATGTACAACATAATTCAAAGGGTTAGTAAACAAGAATTCTAAACAATCACATTTAATCATACAACCAAAATACAAAGGAATCAGTGAAGTTTCAAAACCACAGAACACAGTAAAAGCCATCCATGGAGAAAAAGGCAAACCAGCACTGCAGGAACACAGTCAGTTAGTCATTGTTTATAGGGTCCAGCGGACTACAAAAGCTGAATCATGACCACAACGTGGTTGAAAGAGGGCTCAGCAATGATCCGTATAAAAGATCTGCTGAAACAACCATAATGGTAACACTGAAAGCACTCCACCAGCCGGTCATTTTATAATAAAGGCATCCCAAGCAGGGGACGCTGAGGCTATACTCTAATTTATCAAACTCCTGTTTACAAAAACAAATTAAAATATAAACATTATAAAATATTAACAAAACATATACATATAAAATGCTTACATTGCTAAATAATAATACCATAGAAAGCCCTAGTAACTATTTGGCAGAAAGCGTTCAATATCCCTAAGCTGACCCAACAGACCTCATAAACAAATCAGGAGTTTTGGAAGAGTTTTTTTTTTAAAAAGGGTAGGTGATTGGGCTAGCGAAGAAGAGAGTATAGTACATTGATAGAATAGATTATATATATATATATATATATATATATATATATATATATATATATATATATATATATATATATATATATATATATATATATATATATATATATATATATATATGAATGGAAAAGAACAAAGGAGAAAGCGACAGTGAGAATTTAAAGCACTACATTTCCAGAAAGTGGGGATACTATTTATACAGAAACCCCCGGCACCTCAACGAGGGTTGCAAGAGCAAAACCACACATTAAACAAACTGAATAATACATACATCACATGCAAAATTACACCCAGGTGGAGATCAAAAGATTCACATAATTGGATTATTAAAAGACCCGAGATCAGTGTAATACTATTACAGTACATCAACCTATCAACAAATGCTTAAAACACATTAAAATTTAATAATATATATATATTTTTTAAATCTTACCTGATTTAGCAATTGTGACCAAAGAGAATGAAAGAAAGAAGGGGGGGCTTCATTACGCTAGTAAGTGTTTGTCGATTATCTCCCTTGGGTTTTCATCTTCTTTGCTGTGACCACCTTATCCAAAATGTTGCCTTTCAATTGTATGACCAAAACGTTCAATATACTGTGAGCGAGATCTCCACTTGGTACGTGTGAGTGTATGCATCCTCTCCAAGCCCCCTTCAGCTTTTCCAGCTGCCGCTCACACATCAACCATTCCTACAAAAAATAAACAGATTCATTATAACTATGCTCTTTAGCTATTAATAACAAAGTTGTTTGCAAAGAAAGATCAATGGAAGTCGGAATTATAATACCGCACAGGCTATATTTTTTTTTAGTTTTAGAATCATTAGATCATCACTGAATAAATTTACATTACAAATATATAAAAGAACCTCTGTGAAAGTCACAGCATCAACATATAAGTGAAAACATCAAACAAGAGCAGTTATACCTTGGTACATGTGATGCACGCTTATTTTGCCAATGACCCTGTACAGGAAAAACTACAACATCAAGTCTTCTGCTTGTTATCTCCTCCTCCATTTGCAGAGATATCTAAAAAGGAAACCAGTCGATCGGTTATATTCCAAACCAGGAAACCAGTGTGTTAGACATGTTTTATAAGTAGGAAATGGATTTATCATAATAGGTTAGTAAAAAAAAAACTGTCAAACAAAGCCTCCCTGTTTCAGCATAGCAGATCTATATATCTATAGATAGATAGATAGATAGATAGATAGATAGATAGATAGATAGATATAGATATATATATAAGCAAAATACAAGAGATATATTATCAGAATTTGTGCACATCTTTAATTCTAAACGACAATTTAAAAAAACACACTATATTCTAAACTTATGTACAATTATTTACTGAACAGAAGATGCCACATACATGGCAACTATTATCATCATGGCAAAGAAGCTAAAAATAAACCCTACGTTATGATCAGCAGTCAACTCTTCCTCTTGCATGGACTTTTTTGGGTAGAGTTGGCAGCAGACGTTGGGCTTGCTTCTCAGTCTTCTCCTTCACCCACTTCTCTGCATTTTAGTCTCCTCTTCAGCTCACAACATTTTAGTCTCCTCTTCAGCTCACTGACATTTTAGTCTCCTCTTGAGCTCACTGAAACACAAAACCAAAAAGCACATAAGATGAAACCATTTTAAAATCCAAGAATCAAAATCAAAACTTCTGCCAATATGAGAATTACAAATTGTAAGGGCCGCCAATTCCCAATGACAAGTTTTATAGGCAAGCAAGTATGTCCTTATAAGTTGGAAATTTACAAGTATGGTTGCTTTTTTTTTTGAAAAAAGAAGTGACTAGCTGTCTTTAGGTCTATAATTTTTGTTCATGAACTATAAAAGTTGTAATTTGTTCATCCTTGCAAACCTCTCCATGCCCTGTTCAGTTGATTAAAAAATGCAACAAGTAAATCCATAATTTCAAGCCAATAACAGTGTCTTAACTGCAGAAAACTAAGAAAGAGGGTTTCCTTATAAAAGAAAAATGCAACAAGGTGATTGTGTGTAAGTGAACGGAAGGTGTATAGATGTCAGAGCTCTGTCACACCATCACAGAAATACTGGAGCTTTGGTGGCAAACATGGTTAAGTATACTGTATAGTATACGAATTTAAAACCTCAAGACTCCTACCAACACACAGTCCTCGTTGAAAAATGACAATTACTGCTTAAATGGCAACGTCTTATTAAATTGCAGGGTAACCATAATCACTGGTATAGTCTTCTTATACTGAAAGTTTTCAATAAACTTCTTCACAGTCATACGCCATACGACGATACGTATACTGCCTTTTCTATCTTATACCGCTAGGCGAGTTCTCTGCTCTATACAGAATGTTTCAAGCATGCTGACTTGAGTGATGGCAAAAATAAAGACAGACAGTTCATTTCAGAAATTAGCACCAAAATTCAACCATTAATATGAATTCTTACCTCTGCGCAATTATGATACGGTGGCCATGTCAAAGGTTAGTCGAGCTCAGACGATTTACTAAGGAGTCATGCACTCACCTAAAAAATTCTCACTTATAAATGGTCAATAAATAATAATCGTTTAGTGTTAACTTTATAGTCAACAGAATGACTTGCCAAATGTACCTAAACCAGTATCTCCTTCAGTCCTTGACCAGTTTCAAACACGCCAACAAACACTAGCAACAAGTCTCATTGAATGATTCAAATTCGAGTTTGAACTATCCCAGAATCACAGGCTGTGAAGTCTCGTCTATCGTAGGCCTCGACTACACTGTGAAGTCTCGTTTTTCGTAGGTCTCAAATACATACTATAATATTTAATTGAGGCCTACGAAAGACGAGGCTTCACAGCTTGTGCCTGAATTTTGTCAGGGCCGAAAGAGGACAATGTCAATGAGCGTCATGGCAGCACGTGCGAGTCATAGGGGCAAGAAAGCAACGAGCTTGACTTTTAGCAAAGATGATATACCTATAATTATAGTCTTTGCTTTTAGTCAACTGGCGCAAAATAATGCATAGTTTATTCTTTTTTCTTTGTGTGTGGGAGGGTGGTGGTGGTGTGTGGGTGTGTGTGTGGGTGTGTGTGTGCGTGCGTACGTATTGAATTGTGGGTCCCGTTTGTTTTGATCTCGCGTTTTATTGTGGGGTTTGTTTTTCCACGCCCTTTTCGCCATCTTCGCTGAATCGAGTGTTTGGGTTGTCCAATTGCATCTCCGCTCTATTGTTTTACTGCCAGAGCTAAAGAAGAAGAAGAAGAAGAAGCAAAACAAGAAAAAGCACCCGATACACATTGGTCGAACGCTACCAGAAGCATGCGTTATTAGTCGCCTCAACAGGCGATAAAGCATGCTCCCATGCTTCAGAGCACTGCTTTCTATACGCTTCAAGCTCTATAGTCACGGAAAAAGCGCAATTTCAATGCAGTGAACTAATGAAAATAGAAAAATGTAAGTTTCGTCTCCTCTTGGGGACGAATTAGGTCAAACTGTATTGGTTTCTAGGTCAACTGTCTTTTACGAACCGTTTGACAATGTTTTTGAACCGTTTGTTGACGCCGGATAGTGTCCTCACTTGGTTTCATGCAATTTAAGAATCCAACAAGGCAATTGGGTTTTTGAGACGGAAAGAGCGAAATGTTGTAGAGCAACATTCTGTATATATTTACAGTGAAATTGCGCTTTTTCCGTCACTATAGCGATTGAAGCGTGTAGGAAGCAGTGCTCTGAAGCATGAGAGCATGCTTTATTACCTGTTGAGGCGACTAGTAAAACATGCTTCTGGCAGCCTTCGACCAATGTGTACCGAGTGGGAAAAGAATAAAAAAGAAAAAGAAAAAGAAAAAAAGAAGAAGAGGAAGAAGAATTAAAGAAATAAAAGAAATATAAGAAAACAAGGCAACGACAGATATTTAGGTCGTTCAGGATCTCTCAGTTGTTCGAGGCGTTTGACAGTGCACGTAAAACAACAAGTTGGTGCTAACTTTTAGCTGCCTCGTTTTCAATAGACCTATTGTTAGCCAACACTATAAACCCGCTATACAGGAACTGGTTTGTTTAAATTAAAAGTTAAAAAAAAAGAAAGATGTAAAGCCATTCAAATGTATTTCAAGACACACACGCACACACACCCACCTACACACACACCCACACACACACACACACACACACCTACACAAACACACACACCCATACACACACACACACACACACACACACACACACATCTGTCGAAAAATCAGAATTTTCACAAGTGCTGTATCCTGAAGAAGCCAAATAAAAGCATAAAATGATAGGTCACTATCGTGTAGCTTCAAGCACAAAACTATCACAATCGCCTAAGCTAATGTTTAGATAGAGCGCAAAACGTGCTGAGAAAATAGTGAAGCACATTGACCTTTACCTTTGAGAAAGTACAACTACCAATGAGCTAACACGCAGTAGTAAAAGGACCCGCGAAGTAAAAATGGTGAATTTCAGTTCAATTATTGTTGAGATAAGTCAAAAAGTGTGTTTTGAACCCCCCCCCCCCCCCCCCCCCAAAAAAAAAAAAAAAAAAAAAAAAAAGTGAAATTGGAAGCGACGGAGCGAGAGACTGACAAAAATGATTTGAAGTACCTTGTATACTAAACCCCAATAAAGTCGCTTCAATGATTTTTGATCTATCGAGCAAAACGTGTTCAGCAACACAATGACTCCAGTGACCTTGACCTTTGCGGTCAATATTAAATATGGCACAGGAGGCAAGCCGCTAACCTAGTGTAATGTTTCTATAAAATTGGGTTGAAATCCGTCCAGTGGATCTTGAGATATGGATTCCTAAAGCTCGTTTTGATTCCCAACTATTTCAAATAGATCAATCTGGAAATACAAAATGGACAAGGAGAAGAAGAAGAAGAAGAAGAAGAAGTAGAGTAAGCAGAAGATGAAGGAGAAGAAGAGAAAGGCGAGGACTTAGTTACATGTAGCTATGATGGTTAGGCAGTATGTCAGTATAGCTATGATGGTTAGGCAGTATGTCAGTATAGCTATGATGGTTAGGCATTATGTCAGTATAGCTATGATGGTTAGGCAGTATGTCAGTATAGCTATGATGGTTAGGCAGTATGTCAGTAAAGCTATGATGGTTAGGCAGTATGTCAGTATAGCTATGATGGTTAGGCAGTATGTCAGTATAGCTATGATGGTTAGGCAGTATGTCAGTATAGCTACAGTATGATGGTTAGGCAGTATGTCAGTATAAGTATGATGGTTAGGCAGTATGTCAGTATAGCTACAGTATGATGGTTAGGCAGTATGTCAGTATAGCTACAGTATGATGGTTAGGCAGTATGTCAGTAAAGCTATGATGGTTAGGCAGTATGTCAGTATAGCTATGATGGTTAGGCAGTATGTCAGTATAGCTATGATGGTTAGGCAGTGTGTCAGTATAGCTATGATTAGGCAGGCAGTGTGTCACTATAGCTATGATGATTAGGCAGGCAGTGTGTCACTATAGCTATATGATTAGGCAGGCAATGTGTCACTATA
>CM072518.1:2979526-3154526 GCA_036898135.1 Oncomelania hupensis
ATAACAGTACACAGAGAAAGACTCGCTCTCTACACAGACGCCCGTATCTCAATGTGAGTAATGCCGTAGCCTAATAGATATAACAGTACACAGATAAAGACTCGCTCTCTACACAGACGCCCGTATCTCAATGTGAAAGATGCCGTAGCCTAATAGATATAACAGTACAGAGAATGGCTCGCTCTCTACACAGACGCCCGTATCTCAATGTGAAAGATGCCGTAGCCTAATAGATATAACAGTACAGAGAATGACTCGCTCTCTACACAGACGCCCGTATCTCAATGTGAGAGATGCAGTAGCCTAATAGATATAACAGTACAGAGAATGGCTCGCTCTCTACACAGACGCCCGTATCTCAATGTGAGAGATGCAGTAGCCTAATAGATATAACAGTACAGAGAGAATGACTCGCTCTCTACACAGACGCCCGTATCTTAATATAGCCTAATAGATATAACAGTACACAGAGAATGACTCGCTCTCTACACAGACGCCCGTATCTCAATGTAGCCTAATAGATATAACAGTACACAGAGAATGACTCGCTCTCTACACAGACGCCCGTATCTCAATGTAGCCTAATAGATATAACAGTACACTGGGAAAGACGCGCTCTCTACACAGACGCCCGTATCTCAATGTAGCCTAATAGATGTAATAGTACACTGGGAAAGACGCGCTCTCTACACAGACGTTCAATATGAGAGATGCCGATCTGTCTCTGTGTAATAATAATAATAATAATAATAATAATAATAATAATAATAATAATAATAATAATAATAATAATAATAATAATAATAATAATTTTATACACACTCACACACACACACACATCCCCCCCCCCACACACACACCCACACACACATTAAAATGCCGTAGCCTATCCTATCATATCCTATCCCATAACTCGAAGGCCGTTGGGGCACCACAGATGGTCGTTCAACCATGCAGCGTACTCTATCTGTCTCTGTCCTCAGCAATCCTCATGGCTTCGCTCAGTGTCAAGCCAGTCCATTCTCGAATGTTGTCTTCCCACCTATTTTTCGGTCTCTCTCTTCTTCTGCCTCCTTGCATCGTGCCTTGCAGGATGGTCTTTGCAAGACCTGATGCTCTGGTGACGCCTAGCCTAATAAATATAATAGTACACAGAGAAAAACTTGCTTTCTAAACAGGCGCTCTCACATTAAAATATACAGGCGCCTGTGGTTAAAGTCTACTTGCTAACGACGGAAACAAATCACAAGCAAAACATCTATTCCATTTGAAGTAAATTAAAAACCGGTAAAAAAGATGAGCAACAGTCCAATCTGAATGTTTACGAAAGTTCAACAACAACCTACAACATATGCAATAGAACTGTTTCTATAATTATGTACATAATCTGCACTACCATATAGTATAAAATACTAACTAGTAATATACATAAACTGCATTAGCAACTTACATTAAATAGACAATCAAGCAAGTGTCAACACCAGGAAATCTTAATTAATAACAGTAAAATTATAAATCTATCTCATGTTATAGTTACAGTTCGAATATAAATACTATGCACAGTTCTACGGATGATTATCACATACAACGTCTGTGTGCTTATAAAAAATACAGCAGCTACAATCAATCAGTCAACGGCCACTCTTGTAAAAAATATTGTAGTTCATTAAAAAAAAAACGCACAACAACGAATTTCATTTAAAATATTGCACGATTGAGAATGTGATAAACCACAGGTATCGTATTGCACAAGTTCACTAATAATAATAATAATAATAATAATAATAATAATAATAATAATAATAATAATAATAATAATAATAATAATAATAATAATAATAATATTTATTAGTCAATACAATACATTATTGCACGATTTTGTAAAATATCACATCTTTAAAAAAAAATTCCAGTTGGCTAGAGATACATATCTCGCCTCTTCACCGAATAAAATAAAATAGAAACAACATAAAATAGAAATATTTTAAACACATGTTCTTGTAAAGCAAACTGGTTGCAACCCAGTCATTCTGATTTGGGTTTACTTAATAATTGATAAAACTGGAAGTTTACAAGCGAAGTTATTGTTAGGCGTGTTCTGTGGGTTAATTCATATTGTAAGTTCTTATCTTTACTAAAGATTAAAGTCAGTTTCCAAGTTATTATTTATTACTCAGTTATACTGTTATGAAAACTAAATAAAGTTTTTAATAAACTTTCGTTGTTGATTTCGGTATTCAGTTATTTCATTTGGTCCAGACAAACCAGCCAATCAAAGAATAGGGTCATGCTTTCCCACAGGCGCCTCTGTTTGAATGTGAGCAATTCGCGTCCCTCTGATATAATAGCACACATTTTTTTATAAGGGATCGAGATGGGACACCGATGCCATTTCTAGACGTCTAGAGCTTGTCGGCGGAGTGCCTTTCCCTGGCTCCGTGATCGACAATGAATACATGGCGTCCAAGAAGACGCATCGCGCCAGGGCGGGGAATATTGTAGCGCCAACAACTGCCACGCAATAAATGATGCGTGTGGGGGAGCACCCGAAATGTCAATGAGCGACTGGGTGTAGTGATGTGTGTGAGAATGGTGTCATGTTTTACTTAATAACCACGTGATAGCCAGTAGTACTCTGACATAACGTGATATAGTATTTTGTGAATAAGCCTGATTTGTAATATATATCGTGTAACCTATATATATACCCAAATTAAAGAAAATGTATTTCTTTAAAGAAAAAAAAGTAAAGACTATCAACCCTGCAAGAGATTCAGTACACATTAGAGTCGTCTTCGGTCGGTACAACTAAAGACGGCTAAAGACACCTATGTATAGACAACTAAAGACAACTAAAGACAACTAAAGACGGCTAAAGACAACTAAAGACGGCTAAAGACACCTATGTATAGACAACTAAAGACAACTAAAGACAACTAAAGATGGCTAAAGACAACTAAAGACGGCTAAAGACACCTATGTATAGACAACTAAAGACAACTAAAGACAACTAAAGACGGCTAAAGACAACGAAAGACGGCTAAAGACAACTAAAGACGGCTAAAGACACCTATGTATAGACAACTAAAGACAACTAAAAGTTGTCTTTAGTTGTCTTTTCGCCCTTTATAGGTAGGTATATCTACCACTAAAGACAACTGAAGACGGCTAAAGACACCAGGGGTAGAAATTTTAGAGAGTATACAAGGCTACAAACAACTAAAAGTGCCCCAAAACACCTGCCATCTTTGAAAGACATTGGCTATGGCAGAAATTTGTTGCCGCGTAGAAAGTACAACAGATTTTAAAAAATAACAATAATATTTTTCAAGTATATTATATAAGATAATTGATTTAGATACAAAGTGAAAGCTGTTCTGGGTGATAGTGTAGTCGGATTTAATGAAAATGCAATGCCCGTTCGAAACTGAGGCTATTGTTGTTTATAGGGTTAGGGTTAGGGTTAGTTGTCTTTAGTTGTCTATACATAGGTGTCTTTAGCCGTCTTTAGTTGTCTTTAGCCGTTAGCCGTCTTTAGTTGTCTTTAGCCGTCTTTAGTTGTCTTTAGTTGTCTTTAGCCGTCTTTAGTTGTCTTTAGTTGTCTTTTCGCCCTTTATAGGTACCGGTCTTTAGTTGTCTTTAGTTGTCTTTAGTTGTCTTTAGTTGTCTTTTCGCCCTTTATAGGTACCGGTCTTTAGTTGTCTTTAGTTGTCTTTAGTTGTCTTTAGTTGTCTTTAGCCGTCTTTAGTTGTCTTTAGTTGTCTTTTCGCCCTTTATAGGTACCGGTCTTTAGTTGTCTTTAGCCGTCTTTAGTTGTCTTTAGTTGTCTTTTCGCCCTTTATAGGTACCGGTCTTTAGTTGTCTTTAGTTGTCTTTAGTACCCTCCCGTCGTCGGTTATGATTAGGTAGCACAGGCCTGTTGCCCATTCCAATGTTCTTGATGGTCTGCTCATTGAAGACCTCAAACTGGTTTTTTTTCTCCTATCAGGCCTGTTCTAAACTCCCTGAATAAACAAGCTACAGATCTTTTGATCAGATCTAAACTGGTACAGACGCAATACCGATCTAACTGACGTGATTTTTCAGAAAAGAATTTGAAATGGAATAGAAACAACTTTGTTACATAAACGTTTTGCAGTTTAGAGGTGAATTTTGTCAGCATAATTATGGTAAACTATTTAGATTTGCCACGAGCTAGTGGAATTCGGTCTAGTTTTCAAGCGAGAGCAGACGTGTTTGGTAATATGTGATGCATGTAGACGGACAGTCAGTGAGTGTATGTATTTTAAACATAGTTTTGTGTGTAATTATTTCATGCTAATTCATTCAGGTGCACAGTATGGAAACAGTTTTGCAGGCGGGAAGACCGCGAAAAGAAAACTATAATTGTGTAGGAAATATATGTGTTACCAAACTTATTTTTCACTGAAAACTCATTACCTCCCACCTACACACCAAATTTCACAATAATCTGATCAGTAGTTTGGGAGAAGGGGATCACGGAGTCAGGAAGGATATAATCCATGTCACAGACCAAATATGGCGTAAGAAGAATGTCCCATCTCCCCTTAGGTATAAAATATGTGACAGTGAGAGAGACGTTTTTACATCCACAAATCAGCGCCTGCGCGTTTTCCCCAGTGAAACAAGATCAAGAAATAATGACATTTCAAACGTGAAGAGATAGTTGTAAAAATACGAACATTATTGATCATGATGCACAGTAATGAACATGGTGTCACAACAATAATATAGTGCTGAAAGCAGTTTCGTTCAATATGAGAAGCAATAACGTAACTAGCAGTGCAAGTGGTATTCGATTAGTCAGCGGAGGATAAGTAAATTGATCTACTGCATAACTGCAACAGAGACAGTGCAGTGCATTCCAATGTTTCCATGTTTACGGGACAACAACAAAACACACTTATGGGAGGCGAGATATAGCAAACGCGCGAGCATTTGCGCGAGCTTTGCACGAGCAAATGCGCGAACCTCGCGCACTTGCTCGCGTATTTGTTCCGAGCAAGTGCGCGATCATTTGCTCGAGCGGTTGCTACGCCCGTTGCTATAAGGGTTTTGCTGAAAACTGTCAACGAAAAGGAACTGAAAATGAACACATGTTTTTTTTGTAGATCTCCGACCTAGATATTTTGTATTTATCCGCATTAGTTTGATGTTAAATATTTACGTAATATTTGTGGCCCTTAAACTTAATTTCTAAGTTGAATACAATTTAAATAGCTGTCTCAATATGTTTTAAGATAGCTTTTGTTTTAAAATATTATTAAAGAATTAGTAATTAATATGTAAATATATTATATAAATATAAATAAGTTCTGAATCGTCCTTAATGTTATGATAAGGTTATTTCATGAATGATATTAAGTTTAGTAGTGCTAGTTTTCACTAATTATTATTAATATTATTACTAATAAATGCAAGAAATATTTAATTTGTGCACGTCTCAAATTCTTTTACATACACATTTTTTCCGGGTATAATTTTTACGTTTATGGAGCGGAATATAGCAAACGCAAGCGCATTTGCTCGCACACTTGCTGGAGAAAATACGCGAGCAAGTGCGCGAACCTCGCGCAAATGCTCGAGCATTTGCTCCAGCAAGTGTGCGAGCAAATGCGCGAGCAAGTGTGCGATCATTTGCTCGCGCGTTTGCTATATCTCGCCTCCCATACACACTGGCCGACTACAGCGAAGTTCCAAACACTGGCCATTTAAAAGTATGGAGTGTTTATTGTCAAAACAACCGGACAGTGCATAGTTATTACAACAAATATTAACCACGAACACTTTGGCCCAAATTAAATGACGTCTTGGACTGAGAAAGTAAAGGAAAAGAAGCATGGAATAGACCACGACTTGCGGTGAAGCGATCAGTATGATGAAACAGGGCAACAACTCCAGCCTGTGGTAACAAGATTAAATAAAAGTGTAATTGTAGATTATAGTCACACGACACCGAAGCGTATAGGCGACTACTGGTCACATTATTCTGACACCAGCGAACCAGTTGATGGTAAGGGGAAAATAATATGGGCACACATTCGAACCAGGTACCTTCCGGCTACTAGTAAGACGCTCTACCAACTGAGCTACCCCGGCCCCTCGTAACAAGATTGACACGTTATTGGCTTTTATTAGTTTTCAAACACTACAACTGTCATGAGTGAGGCTGGTGCACATACGAGTGTCTGAGAGGCGCTAAGTCAGGCGACTGCCTCAGCAGTCTCAGATAAGCTGTGCGGCTAATGCCCGCTCTTCCTTCTTCTTCGCATTGTGTGGACTTCTGACCGCCAGTACCCACACATTGTAGTTGAGACTACACGTACACCTCCCTCTCGCTAGCACAAGCCTATACCCACTCACTGGAGGAGTTGTTGCTATGGTCTGCTTTCTTCCCCTGCAGGGTTACCCATCCAAGTTACAACTGTCCCCCCCTGGCTTGCCAAGACTGTAACCAATGCCTTACCATAACACAACCACCCTTCTTGTAGAGAAAACAGCTGATAGCGTCTTCCAAACAACTTTATTGACGTTTTTAAAGATGTTTCAGTTTCTCAATCTTCCATTTGACCGGTTGCAGATTTCACCCATAAAAGACGATGATTCTATTTATTTATTTATTTATTTCAAAGGAGACTAGGCCATAGGAAAAAGGGTAAGTATAATCAGGCAGTTTGTGAGGCGGGCTAGGCAACAACGACTGAAAGTAGACCGAGCTGAGTAAGCAGTAGGAAACATACAAACACTTCCCGTTTATCTTCCGAACTATTAACACTGCACACCACACGCGCTGTGGACGTCACAAACACCACCACCAACACCTAGTGACGTCAATGGATATGAACATAGACCTATGCAGTTAGTAGACAGGGTTTTATGAAGTCACTTTTCAGTCCTAGTGTTATGCAACATAATGTCAATGAATATCTCTGGGACATGCTACATTAATGCATAGCACAGCTGTCGACGACGCCTTCCTACATAAACAAAACAAAACAAAACAAAACAACGCTCGTCATTTCAAAACACAGAAATAAACCGCTCAACGTCAACTTAATATAAGTATAAGTGACGTCAGCCGTTTTAATTTGACGTTTGTGGGTCTCCACGTCACTCATAAAATTGCTGAGGCAGCAGAGTCAGGAAATTGATCTCGTAGACCTTATCAATTTCTTGTATAATTATGTTCAAATCACTCTTCAGAAAAGAATTCAGACGTATCCAAACATTAATGACGCATTCATCGACGTCATTCCAACTGCAGTGACGTAAAACAAAAGGGTAAGTTTTCTTTAATAACGCTGTATACCTGATGAAGCTACTGCTGCTCAAGTCATGAACCCATCCAGTCACACCACGTGTTCCGTGCCCAGCTAGTCAGATACAGCGCTGAAGTGCCACTGCCCAAAGTCCTGCATAGGATAGGATAGGATGGATAGATTACCGTCCCCGGACACTTCAGCGTATAGGGGACTTGAGTCCTGCATAATAATGGTTACAGCTTATAACTGGGTTTGTGTATGAACACCAGGCATGTTCGCCCGTTTATTTGTCACACACTATTCATAATGTTAGGCTACGTCGTTCGAAAGGACAACTGACGGGTCCAGCTTGACATTCCCCATCCAAACTGATGCGTCATTATGAGGTCGTAAACAAGCTAAGCTTACCTGTCGTCACCATTTTCGTGTTCAACGCACGTCGAAGCTGAATGAGACTTTAAAGCAGCGGCAAAGGAAACTGTTTAAGCGTAAGACCACTGACCGACGCAGCGGCCGCGTGTGTTGCGTAGGTACATTATAGTCCCCGGACACATAGCGTATAGGGGACCGACATCGGCCGCGTGCGTTGCATAGGTAGATTAAAGTTCCCGGACACATAGCGTATAGGGGACAAACAGCGGCCGCGGCCGACGACTGTGTTTATGTATGACATCTGCACTGTTCATCAGGACGTTTGACGTAAGAATGTAGGCTACTCAATAAGATGTCAGGTATAAATAATGAATGCAGTGTCCATACACAGAGATGAAGCGGAGGATGAAAAGGTCTGTGACTTACAGCACACACACGACAAAGATGTCTACATCATTATCATACAGTCAAATGGAGCCACAAGTCCAGTAAACATGTTTGCACAAAGTCCAAAGCAAGCTGATGATGAAAAGGCTTGGCAATGACGTCATAATTCGACCAACATAACGTTGAAAGTATTACCTTTGTTCATGCAATCGCCGAAGTTCCGTTGATTCCGTTATATAAGCCAGATAACCTCGCAATCACCTTATCCGGTGTAGCGAGTTGCTTTGAAGCGAGTACAGCGAAAATAGATGACGAGTTCCGTTGCACAAGGCGAAAACAAGCAATCCGTCACGTGACTTTGGCGAGTTGGAAAAATAACTTTTCTGCGAGTATATCATGGCCGTCAACATTGTGGACTTATCCTCCTTTGGAATTTAGTCTAGGATATCTTAACGCGCAGGCGCACAAAGTCCTATTTTTCTCAAAGTTGCTTTATGAGTACTTTCATACGAAAGCCACTCGCTGCAAAGCAACTCGCTACAGATCTGAAGACGCAATACAACTCCTACCTGACGTCACATATCAACAAGGCCTAATGCCGTTGTGCCTCATGACGCAAGAACAGCGCGGATTGTTTCTAAAGATGACGCCAAACCATCTCGCACATGTTATCGTTCAATATCTTAGCTCTAACGACCTCACGGTTCACAAGTGACCTCAGGCTTTAACGAGTGACGGGTCTTGGGTGTTACAACGTCACTGGGAGCGTCATAGAGCGCACATGTGACGTCAGAGGCGTGAAGGAATCAGCGGCCGGCGTAGTAGGCCCAGTAGACGGTGATGAAGAGGATAAAGACGACGGGGAAGAGGATGCGGGAGGCGACGTCCAGGTACATGGCGTAGACAATGCCACGTTTGCCAAAACGGCGTCTTCGCTTCTTCTCGTCCGGGTCCACCTCCATTGGGATCGCCACCTGTATAGCACAAGGTAATCATTGGTTGCTTGATTGATTGACCGGCTAGCCATTCCTAAAGCGTTGTCATCTCTCAGCTACAGTTTGCTCTCTCTCTCTCTCTCTCTCTCTCTCTCTCTCTCTCTCTCTCTCTCTCTCTCTCTCTCTCTCTCCCTCTCTCTAAAATAGAATTACATTACATGATTATTGCTTTAGGTCCAGCGGACTCTTCCGAGCCAAATCAGGACCGGACAACCCCCGATCACAAAAGATCTGCTGAAACAACCACAGTGGTAAAACTGAATGCTTTCCACCAGCCAGTCACTTTACAATAAAGACATCCCACGCAGGGGATGCTGAGGCTATACTCTAATTTATCGAACCCCCGTTTACAAAAACAAAACAGAATACAAACATCATTATAAAATATCAACAAAACACATACATATAAAATGCCTACATTGCTAAATAATAATATCATAGGAAGCCCTAGTGACCACCTGGCAGAAAGCGTCCAATATTCCCAAGCTGATCCAACAGACCTCACACACAAATAAGGAGTTTTGTCCCGGAAGAGTTTTCAAGAAAAAAGGTAGGTGACTGGCCTAGCAAAGAAGAGGATAGTATAGCAGATTGATAGAACAGAGCAGAAATGAGAAAGACAGCGACAGTGGGAATTTAAAGCACTAAATTTCCAGAAAGTGGGGATATTATTTATACTGAAACCCCCGGCACCCCAACGGGGGAAAAATAGAATCAGCTGGTTATTGCTAGTACTATGGCGACAATACTGTACACTAAATATAGACCTACATCAAAGGGACCGAGGAAAAGATCATCAAAACTGAGACTGACCATACTGACCATTTCGCTAGCGCCGTTATCCACGTCCTTGGGAATACTGAAGACTCGGCGGATGGAGAAGTCTCTGAGGTTGTCCTTGCGACTCAGCACGTTGACGATGGCGAACTCCAGCAAGGCGCAGAACACAAACACCAGACACGCCGACATCCATACGTCTATAGCCTTAGTGTACGATACCCTGTACATCATCATCATCATCATCATCATCATCATCATCATCATCATCATCATCATCATCATCATCATCATCATCATCATCATCATCATTATCATCATCATCATCATCATCATCATAATCAATTGCCATCAATCTACCAATTCTCCTCGTCATCTGTCGTCATCTAAAGCAATACCATTATCGTCAGTAGCAGCAAGAACTCAAATAATTATCAATATCGCGTTGTGCAGGCTACAGTTACGTTGTGCAGGCTACAGTTACGTTGTGTAGGCTACAGTTACGTTGTGCAGGCTACAGTTACGTTGTGTAGGCTACAGTTACGTTGTGCAGGCTACAGTTACGTTGTGCAGGCTACAGTTACGTTGTGCAGGCTACAGTTACGTTGTGCAGGCTACAGTTACGTTGTGCAGGCTACAGTTACGTTGTGCAGGCTACAGTTACGTTGTGCAGGCTACAGTTACGTTGTGTAGGCTACAGTTACGTTGTGCAGGCTACAGTTACGTTGTGCAGGCTACAGTTACGTTGTGTAGGCTACAGTTACGTTGTGCAGGCTACAGTTACGTTGTGCAGGCTACAGTTACGTTGTGCAGGACATGCTTGCAGGATGTAAACGATGACAAACTCCAGATCTTGCTGCTTGGTTAGTTGTTGTCGTATATAATTGTATCTAGGAGATGGACTAATTACCATCGCAGCACGACCAATACAGGGAACAATACACAGTGTCAATATCATTAGTGGGGAGGAAACGACTAATAGAGTGAACTGCAATAACACAGCCGTGTAACGATGACAGATTGCGCGACCTGCCCACCTAACGCAGCATCATGACCAAACCACTGACCTGGGCAGAGAGGCGTTGACTGAGGACATCTGCGTAGTCATGGTCAGGACGGTCAGCACGCCAAGCGATATCCTGCCCGGCACGGAGTTGACGGTCAGCCAGAAGGAGATCCAGGACAGCATGACGATGAGGATGGACGGGATGTACATCTGTACAACGTAGTACGTGATGTTCCGCTCTAGCTCAAACACCGCCTGTATACAGCTGTGGTTACCTGCAGCACAAGCACAGAAACAGCCACGTACTCACAACCGTGATGGTCTGAACAACTGCATGAATATTGAAGTCCACACTCACCACTTACGGTAGACAGCGGACGAATTACAAGAACAGCGATGGATAGGTCATTGTCATTGTACAAGTCAGCTCTCAAACCAGGGTTGCCATGCAGGTTGGTACGGGATCCATTACTGTCTTCAGCCTTCAGCAGCTATAGAAAAACTATCAATAAGCATAGTAGTCGCCCCAAAGAGGTCAAAGGTCACTCTATTACTGTTAGGAAGATGTATTTGAATGCGAATAAGTCCAACCTGATTTCTGATGGTAGATCTTGTGGCATGTCCTAGCGTAGGGGCCGACCACTTCAAACTGCGGCAGTTCCACGTCCTTGTTGATGACGACTGGGGAACTGCCCTCTTCCACAGGCTGGTTAGGCTCCGTGGTGTTCATCCAAGCCAGCTGTATCTTGTCGTCTGTGTAGCCGACTGCACACCACGTCAATGACTGAATGGAGGACTGAGCTCAATCAAAGGTGCACAGATGGGTGATTGCCTAAATGGTTAGGACAATGTCCAATTGGAAAAGAGTGGAATCAAAGGCCAGTACAATAAAATTAGGCTAACTGTTGAAGATTATAACAATGGCGGCGAAGACAATAGCTTTCTTTAAAAAAATCACTAGGGACGTCTGATGATGAAGACGATGAATTAGATACTAAATATGAAGAAGAAGAAGAAGAAGAAGAAGAAGAAGAAGAAGAAGAAGAAGAAGAAGAAAAAGAAGTGAGGAAGAAGAAGAAGAAGTAGTAGTAGTAGAAAAAGAAGAAGAAGTAGTAGTAGTAGTAGAGGAAGAAGAAGTGGAAAAGAAGAAGACGACAATGATGATGATGATAATGATGATGATGATGATAATATCAATGGTAGCAAAGATGCTAATAAATATGATGCTGATGACAAAGACGATGGTAATGACGATAATGATGATGGTAAATGGAATGTTGAGTGCTTTTTGTTGTCGAGTGTCGAACAAATTTACTGGATTTTACAGACACTGCGTATTCGGCAAACCATTTTATTTTACTTCCTTAACGCCATATAGTTTAAGAACGACGTTCATTGCGTATGACGTACACATTGGCACAGTAATGCTAACTTACAGCTCATGATTATGATTGAGCAGGACTGCCTGTCAAAGGGGTACAGACGTAGGTTCATGGGACAACTCAACGTCATCGAGATCCTGCAACACAAACACTGCCAGTCAACACACTGTCACATGGACTTGAAACTGTACAAATCACTACGTAGTCTTATATTCCCCGAATTTGACGTCATCTCTCGGCGAAGGATGACGTTTTAAAGAGATGGGTTAGGATCAGGCTGCTGGGCCTAAGAACCTCACGCCTCACGCTACACGTTTCATGCTCTGGGCCATAGAACTTCACGCTACACGCTATACGTACAAGCCCTGAAATAAGACTGCCACCTTTTGGTTGACTGTGCTATGAATTACAGTAAATAAATAAATAAATCGTATAAAAGTTACCTTTGGGTGTATTCAGAAGCTTTTTCAAATCGTCCCAAACTTGTGCTTTCTGGTCTTTATCTTTATAATCAGACACACGTGTATCTCAGGGAAAGGGGCATTGCCCCCGACCAAATCGATTAAGTTTACTCTATAATCATCCATTTTACAGTTAGATCTACTTTCTGGTGTCCCAAGGTGAACTGTACTGGTAACAATGGTCTACTGACCACTTTGGTAATCTAGAACGTGAACTCACGCATCGAAAAAAGTGGGCATGCTCACTTTTCTTATCACGCGTGAAGCGTGTAGCGTGAGGCGTGTGGCGTGTGTGAAGTTATATGGCCCACGCCAAGAGATACCATGTCTATTCATTTTTATCTTCACGCGTGAGGCGTGAGGCGTGTGGCGTGAGGTTCTATGGCCCAGCAGCCTAAGACAACAAAATTTAAAAAAAAAAGAAAAAAAAAAGAACACGTGCATTATCCGAGGACCGATCAGTTATAGGAATAACAATTTTCTATCGAAAGTGCTATATGCGGGGAGCACTGTAATGAGGTAAATTAAGGTACATATTTTACCTGCACCTGGTTGAATTGCGGACTGTTACACACTTTATCAATAGTCGATTCAGCCCTGATACTTGAATCTTGATAAGGGTAACTCAGATTCGTTTTTACCCACTCAGCCTGTTCACCTAGCAACAAGGCAGGAGTCGTCGTATGTAGTTTTTCAACTTTATTCAGCAAACATCAACAACTGCATACAAGATTGCTTTCCGAAAATCACTACAAAGATCATCCCTACAAGCAGACAGTGCATTACCTATATAGGCTCTCTGCAATGAGAAAAACTTCGAACATTCCAGAATGACGCAATAACATTCAATCAAAAACTCGTCATCGGAACTTACGTCACAGAACATCCCTCAGTTTAGAAGAATCGCTTAGCTACTACCCGTAAGATCTGGAAAATTAGATCGATAATAAACAAGTAATTCCAGAAAGTTCTCAGCTATACTTCAATAATATCGATCGGTGAAAACTATCAAAATTATACCAAGCTTTTTCTGGCAAAAGCGCAGAATCAAATCAAAAGTAAATACACGCTATCATCACATGCTTTGCAAAATAAAATGAACGAAACTACCGTGCGCATCTCAGTCGTATTACGGACTGACCTACCGGAATGTGTAATTGGAAGTGTGGCATGCCAGCTGCTTCATAGAGGATGGAGGTGTTGTTACTTATTTCATAGAGGATGGAGGTGTTGTTACTTATTTCCTAGAGGATGGAGGTGTTGTTACTTATTTCCTAGAGGATGGAGGTGTTGTTACTTATTTCCTAGAGGATGGAGGTGTTGTTACTTATTTCATAATGGGTGGAGGCGTTTTGACCTTCTACAAGGTGTACACTCTCACCTGGATATATATAGAATGGAGGCGTCACTGTACAGCCGACTCATCTGGTTGGTGACCATGACGTCGTGAAAGGACGCTTTCTTCTCGTTAGGGAAGAAGATGTCTGGCGTCCAAATACGCCGGATGTTTTGGGAATCGAACTCCAGAAAGGCGGCGTTAAGGTTCTCGAACTC
Organism: Oncomelania hupensis; assembly: GCA_036898135.1. NCBI lineage: Eukaryota > Metazoa > Mollusca > Gastropoda > Littorinimorpha > Pomatiopsidae > Oncomelania > Oncomelania hupensis. Next base: position 2,993,744 of record CM072518.1, read on the forward strand.
CTGCACGAAATTGTGTCTGACCAGTCGCTTGTCCTGCCATCGTAAATGTAACAGCAGCCCCACTGTAAAATCCTACACACACACAGAGCACGAGCAGCGGTCAGTCAGGATGTCAGACATCACCAAGGCATTGGTTATCCCATCCTTTCCCAACCTTTCCCAACCAGTCTGTCTGTGCTTTGATGTTACAAAGTAAGTCATGGTGCAAACTCCTTCGGATGAGAGTATAAACCGAGGTCTAGTCTGTGTCGCATACATTCCATCATAACGGACTTTAAAGATCCTGACACTCATGTCCTAGACGGATGAGTGCCGTTGACAAGAACACACTCAGCATGCACCTAGGTCCTTCTCCCCCATCCCTGGCTGCCCAGGATTGTGCTCAGTTGTCTGGAGCGTTATTAGGATGCGCCCAAAGGCTGCAAGTTGGCGCCTCGGGCGGCTTGAGTTAGATCCTGTATCGGTCAGCGCCTTGAGTCGCCAAGTACGGCGAAATATGTGCGCTATACAAATCCTCAATAATAATACAAAAAAGGCGCCATGGAAGTGTATTTATACACAATACAGAGTTTATTCAGTTTGGTTTCAATCTTGAATCTGACACAATTATATTTATGTATTTGAAAACGTCACTACTTTGAAGTACTTGTTGAATCTGTCACTTGTACCTTTGAGTACCTGTTTGGATCTGTCACTTGTACACTGATGTACATGTTTGAATCTATCAATTGTACACTGATGTACATGTTTGGATCTGTCACTTGTACACTGATGTACATGTCTGAGTCTATCACTTGCCCAATGTACATGTTTGGATCTGTCACTTGTACAGACGTACATGTTTGAGTCTTTCACTTGTACACTGATGTACATGTTTGAATCTGTCACTTGTACCTTTGATGTACATATTTCGATCTGCCACTTGTACACTGATGTACATGTTTGAGTCTGTCACTGGTACACTGATGTACATGTTTGAGTCTGTGACTTGTACACTGATGTACATGTTTGAGTCTGTGACTTGTACACTGATGTACATGTTTGAATCTGTCACTTGTACCTTTGATGTACATATTTCGATCTGCCACTTGTACACTGATGTACATGTTTGAGTCTGACTTGTACACTGATGTACATGTTTAAGTCTGTCACTTGTACACTGATGTACATGTTTGAGTCTGGCTACCCGAACTCAGGTGTGATTGTGCTCTTACCATGGTGGACTCACTGACGGAGTCTATAGTATCCACGTAGATCTTCACCTCCACTGTGGTAGGGTCACCTGCAACCAAAGCAACGGGTCACTTCTGAGGCCAGCACAAAGTCTAACGTCAGACACTAGACAAGCCAGCACTGCCAGTCTACAACGATTCACAATGAAAACAGTTTTATCAGAACTAACATCTAAGCCAACTAACAACGTATATCTTTCATGGACACAATTCTATATATCGCGGGTGTAGAGGAAAACTATTCTAAGTGACATTTTGACCGAAATTGAGTTTTTCCCATGGTTTAAATAGCCATAGAGGGGGGCAACTTCTGTCAAAATATCAGAACTGTAGCTTAAAAAATGGTAGAGTTATAGCCCTTGAAAAAAATATTCTATCTTTGTCGTCAGAAAATGTTTGGAGGAAAAGTATTATATATGGCAGTTAGAGTAGTTTTCCTCTCAAATATTTTCTAATATTATTAGAAAGGGAGGAAGACTATTCTAACTGTGTAAGTTAGAATAGATTTCCTCTCGAAATGTGTCTTTGAAAACGAAGTAAACTATTCTAACTACCTCTTAGAATACCTTTCCTCTCAAAATGGTTTCTTCAAAAATGAAGAAACTATTCTAAGAGTCAGTTAATATACTTTTCCTCTCAAACATTTCTTCCCAAACCCCAAAAATATATTTTAAGTACCGCTTAGAATAATTTTCCTCCCAAACGTCTTTGCTATGAGAACAAGGAAAGTGGCAGTTAGAATACTTTACATCTGAGTGGATTTTTCCATTAGGAGTCCTGCGTGAGAAGTGTGCTCAATATTTTCAGCAATTTTAGTATGAACACTCACAGGGTGTACTTTCTGCTCTGTAGCAGAGCTGGTGTGTGTGTTTCTAACAATGTTGTGGCGATTCTAGCCCAAGACAATATTGATAAGGTGAGTTTACATTTTACACAGACGTGTGTCGGTTTGGGTATGTGTATCTTTATATGCATGGGGATGGTGAGAAAGAAATGACAGAGACGACACACTATTTAGTATGCCACCAAAATGTCATTAGGCTAGCCTATGCCGTAATGCTAAAGAATAGTACTAGCAGCGTGTTGCTGTTTGCAAATAACCTAGATCTATGCTGCTTTATTTTCAGATGTTTTTTCGCTTGCTTGTTTCTTTCTTTCTTGCTTGCTTGTTGTTTTTGTCTGATGTCATCATTGTTTCTTTCTTTCTTTCTTTCTTGCTTGCTTGTTGTTTTTGTCTGATGATGATGACATAAGACAAAAACAACAAGCAAGCAAGAAAGAAAGATGACATCAGACAAAAACAACAAGCAAGCAAGAAAGAAAGAAACAAGTCTGCATCAGCCGTTGGAAAGTGGCGGGGGCCGAGATGAGACTCATTGGCATCCGGGTACTCATAGAGGCCCATAGGAGTGACGAAGGCTGTTTTGTGTTGATCTCGTGGGTCCATGGCGATTTGGTGATATTCACTGGCCAGGTCCAACGTGGAGAAGTATTGGGCCCCAACCAGCGCGTCAAAGGACTCCTGAATGCGAGGAAGCGGATACGCATCACCAACCTTCTTGGCGTTTAGGCGGCGATAGTCGACACATAGCCGTACGGTCCCATCTTTCTTTCGCACAACGACAATTAGTGCCGCGTATGGACTGTGGCTCTCGACGATTTTGGTCTTCTCCAGGAGTCCTCTGATGTGGTCTTGGATTTCCTTCAGCTGGTGAGGTGGGATGCGCCTGTAGGGTTGGGCGACGGGCACTTCGTCTCTCGTCCGCAGTTGATGTTGGACGATGTCCGTGTAGCCCAAATCCAACTCGTTTTGTACAAAGGCTTCTCTGTTCTTGTCCAGGACTTGTTGAAGTTCTCACTGTCTGGTTGTGCCATCGAACGTGGGGCAGGGAATGGTGTTCTTGGTGGTCTGTTCTGATGGTGTTCCGATGGTGACCACCAGTTCATTTACAGTGGCGGTGAATGCCACCTCGTCCTTTCCTTGGACACTGCTACTGTCTGCAGTGACGCCAGTGGAGTCCGGGCTGGAAGGATGACGTCCACCTCTGAGAGATTGGCCACTCACACGTATCGCTGTGAAGCGTCATCGCTGACGAGGGTCGGAACGATTAGCAGACCTCCAGGCAGGGGTTGTGTTAAAGGTGACGCCAGTAGCTGTGGCGTAGGCCGCTGCGTTGAGGTCACTCGCACAGTGGCCATGGCGAAGGGTGGGACCACTGTTTGTACTGCTGTCTTGGCGATGCCTTGGACCAAGGTGTTGTCATGTCGCACTTCTTGGATGGACGCAAACAGGCCTTGAGGTAAGCTGGTCGGACTGGCTGTCATCCACTCTACCAGGACGTTCATCCCGACCAACAACAGCAGGCGCTTCTTGCGTTCCCTCATGACCGGTTCCGTGGGCTCCCTGACGACCAGGATGGGAATACCAGAAAACGTGGTCCCGTCCAACTGCAGCTCAGCGACCAGGATACCGAAGTAGGGTACCTCTGCGCCGTTTACTGCCCGCTGCTTGAGGTGGGACGACTGAAGGAAAGCGTCACCAAGATTCTCGGTGACCCAGGTCTGCGTCACAGTCGTTACCTCGCTGCCCGTGTCGAGGAGAGCTTGCACAGCTCGGCCATTGATGCGTGCGGTTGTCGTGGGGCATTCGCCAATCAGCCTTTTACTGCCCTTGCCCTCCCCCTCCCCCTCCTCCCGTTGCCTGTGTTTCGACAACGGGGCTAGCAGTTTCTCTGCTGCCCTCGTGGTGATTGTTGTCCTCGTGGTGGTTGGACGTGGGGTTGTCTTTGAGGACAGCTCCTCTGGAGGTGGCCCCTTTGGCCGCAAACCCAGCAGACGGCAGTTCTGGTGTCACGTTGAGGAGCCGACTGTGGACGTTGATTTAGCTGCTGCAGCTGCTCCTTCAGCTCCGCTAGTTGACTCTGTAGAGCCGCCATTCCTTGGGGGTCGGGCACCGGCGTTGCTGTCTGTTGTTGGGTTGTCACGCTGTCGCCGTCACGGTCCTCCTCCTTCAGCCAACACTGGGCTTCCGCTCTGGCCCGCAGGTAGGAGACATCCTCTCCCCTAATAATGCGGCGGAGCTCCCGTCGAAGGTCTTGTGATTTGAGCCACTCAACGAATTTATCACGCAGCATTTTGTCAGGGATGCTGCCAACCTTTCTTGTATTGGACCGCAGGGCCAGCTGCTGAAGTTGTTGGCCGTACTGCAGCACGGTCTCTCCTGCTCCCTGCTGCCGGCTGTGGAACCTGCTTAAAGTGCTGGTGACTCCCCTCTGTTCGGCGAACGTCTCCTCCAGGACACCCAGGGCCTCCTCTGCCGTTTTCACGTCTGCCCGCTGGATGATCTCCTGTCGGGCACAGCCGCGGAGCGATTGAAGCAGCCACTCCATAGCTGTACCCCCATCCAGCTGGCAGTGGCCCAGGATTCGCCGTGCCCCCTGTGTGAAGTCCTCAACCTCATCGCCATCCCCCGTGAAGGTTGGAAGTTTGGGGGGTGGCATCATCCACAACTTCTGCATGGTCGAAGAGGGTGCGTGGGTGGAAGAAATGTCATCTTGCGCCGCCTCTGATGTCCTCTCGTGACTGGATGGGCGATGAAGTGTGGTGTCGCCTCTGTGGGCCCCTCCCTGGATGAGGGCAGTCTCTTCGCTCTCGCTTTCCACTGGTCGGTTCCTCAGCTGCCTTGCCTTCTTATATGCCTTCCTTGGGTTTGTCATCTTTCTTGATCCTGCTCGCAGTGCCAAAATTTTTGTAGTGGTGTTGGATGTTGGAGAGAAGATGATAAAGTGATGGAGGCTAGGGTGATGAAGAATTCTCACACATTCTCTCTCTCTCTCTCTCTCTCTCTCTCTCTCTCTCTCTCTCTCTCTCTCTCTCTCTCTCTCTCTCTCTCTCTCTCTCTCTCTCTCTCTCTCTCTCTCTCTCTCTCTCCCCCAAGCCAGTTCGTTGATGACCGTTGAAAGTTTTATTCTCGAAGTGCATCATACTAAGAGAGCGCAACAGGCAATGCTCCATTTGTATTAGATCGTAATAAAAGTCTGTTTGTGTATTAATGCAGTGTAATTTGACCAGTCTTGTTCACTTTATCAATGCTGTTTCATTTTGGTAGCTGCATAACACGTTGTCATTATTTTAATAGTGCACCAATAAAATACATGAGTAGTAGTGGTACAAGAGTAGTACATAACGACTTATGTCTAATATGATTTTAGTTATTTTATGTTAATGGTACTTTGGAAAATGAAGATAAGGTTACGGTTTTGTATTTGGTTTGAATAAAATTGGGAACTCGTTTTTGAGGATGAATATACAGTGTTGCTTTCTCGTTCTTTTATTTGTTACAGAAAACTATTGTAAGTGTATCATGTGTAAGTTGTTTTTTGTGTTTTTTTCCCCTCAGTTTTCATAATTTTTCGAGAGGAAAAGTATGCTATTTGACTCTTACAATAATTATCTTTTCTTTACTTTTCTCAGCAATGGAGGAAAACTATTCTTTCTGACACATAAAATAGTTTTCCATTAAATTTTCAACATTTTCAATGGAAAACTATTCTATGTGGCAGATAGAGTAGTTTTACTCATACTATTTTACAGAAGGAAAATATTCTAAGTGGCATTTTGTTTATTTTAACAAGATAGGAAAATTTTTTTGAGAAAAGCATTGTCAAAAACAGACCACGATCCATTTATCTCCTACATATATAGGTTTCAGACCATAACATTACTTTTTATTGAAATAGGAAGATTTTTTGCTTCTCCTGTAAAATTTCAAAAAAGTCACTTAGAATAGTTTTCCTCTAGACCCGCGATATAATTCTTATATAGAGCTTTTCCATCTCAAGAGCTGCTCCTAGCGCTAACCACTATAAGGATCTATAACTCATTTGGCCTGAGGCGTCTACTTCTTCCTTGCGATGTAGGCAGGTCAAACAAAATATCAGGGGTGGATTTGGGGGGTGTGCACTTGTGCACGGGTAGACTACACGTGCACACCACCCTAGCGATCCAAAAAAAAAAAAAAAAAAAGGAGGGAGAAAAGGAGAAGAAAGAATAGAAAAAAACTATAATAATTCTCACTCACCGCACATTTTCATGTACCTCCAAATTAGTTGGATTTTTAAAAATTATTTTTATTTTTTTTTATTCATCAGATCTACATTTACAGGTATTTCTTGTCATGCAACAAGTCAGTTTTGAATAAAACTGATGTGAGTGGCCATTTCTTGTTTTATTTGCAGTAACCTTACCTGGCTTTGTATAAACCTTTATGAAAGATTGTCCGCCATTGTAAATTTTATCATCACAGTTTGCATAGGAGTGTGTGTTGGAGGGGAGTGTGGGGGGCTAAAAGAGGACTTTTAGCACAAAACAATGCTGTTTTCAGTCCTCAAAACAATGCCCAGAATGCATCATCTTGCACAGATTTTAACCATTATTTTTAATTTTTCCGGGGGATGCCCCCGGACCCCCTTAGTTCACTTGCCTGCTTCGCAAGCTCGCGCTTGTGGCTTCGCCACTTCGCTCGCATTAATGGTTTCAGGGAAGAGTGCACACCCCCTCAACAATGGCAAAATCCGCCCCTGAATATTGAGATCGAACTAGGGAACCTACATCCTCCTCCTCCTTCTCCTCCAACTCCTCCTCCTCCTCCTCCTCCCCCTCATCATCATCATCAGTTTTTCATCCTTATCTAAAACCCTTAATGAAATCCTTATGTGCTAGACTTGCCCCTCCCTCAGAATTTGCCGCAAGGGGTGTAGTGGAGATAGTTTGCTTGCTGTGGTAGTCTGCCTTTTATTTTAAGCTAACATCAATTTCAATCACGGCAGGTCTAAGCGCCAATTATAAATAACCATCCAACCTTGCCAACACAAGAGGAAGAAGGGGGAGGGGAGATGTAGAAATAGGATGAAGATGCAGAGAAGGAAATGAGCAAGAGAACAAGAAGAAGAAGAAGAAGAATGTTGGATCTGTCCCTCATTAAGTGTAGCTAGATCACCGACAACCACTTGTGGGTCCTGCCTCTGAACAATCAACAACAGAGACTTCGAAAAGTCCACAATACTAACTGCATTGTACTAACTGCATACATTGTGTCTCGTACTCACAACTTGTTTGCCTAGTCAATGAAACCACCAAATAACCAACAGGTCTTCTCATCTATCTATCCATCCACACAAACTGACCTTCGTTGTAGGTGGGCGGGGCGTTCTTGATGTCCTCCTTGTCCACGATGTTGAGCAGTGATTCCAGCACAGAGGACGAGCTGAAACACAAACGTAACATTATCACTACTTTATTGTTGTGCCTATAGTTTCAGTGTTGCTAAAGCACACAGTTCACGTTTCACAATAGTAACAGTTATGCCGCTCATGTTTGCATGTAAAGGTATATGTATACCTCAACCCTCCTGTTTGAAAACCCCTCCCCTCCCTCTCTCATTCCCGGGCATACAATACAGCCTTTTGCTTAAATGTATGATTTATTATTATGCGTTTAGAAATAAAGGGAAAAAGTTCCAACAATAAAAATAAACAACAAAATATCCTAGTGTACACTCATCCATTATTATAGCACAATACTGTTGAGAAACCACAAAATTTGCTGTAATATTGGAGTTAGTGAGTGAATGAATGAGAAAGAGAGAGAGAGAGGGAGGGGGGGAGAGCTGGAGAAGCATGGGTGTAGGAGAGGTAGGTGGTGACTTTGAAGATGTTCATATTTATTTATTTATTCACTTTTATATAGCGCTTTTCCAGTTCAAGAGCTGCTCAAGGCGCTGGCCGGTACAGGATCTAACTCAAGCTGCCCGAGGCGTCCACTTGCAGCCATTGCGCGCATAGTCTGACGCCCAGGCGACTGAGCACAATTTTGGGCGACCAGGGACCTAGTGCGTACTGGGTGTATTTGTGTAGCCGGCACTCACCCGTCTAGGACATGAGCGTCAGGATCTTTAAAGTTCATGCGATGGAAAGCGTGCGCGAAGACTTGACCTCGGTTTATACTCTCCCCCCTCCTTCCCCCTCTCCCCCCCCTAGACCATTAACGGCGTTTGAACCAACCAACCAAACAAACCAATACACAAACAACGTTGTCTAGGGGTCTGGCCTGGACTGATACATAGTGATGGTAGTGATTTCACATTATTTAATCAGTTTATAGTCCCCTCTCTTCCCGAAAAGGATTTTCAGAGAGGAGACTACAAAGCCATTACCTACCTTTGACGTATCTCATTTGTCTGCAACATGATTGATTACTTAAAATGACAAAAAGCTACACCTTAAATCCCTAACACCACGTCCCTCTTCCCCTTTACATACATAGACAATTAGACTGAGAAACAGGCAGACAGACATTCACACACGCGCTCTCATTTGACTAACACTTAGACTTTCTCTTATTTCCGTCTTCATTTCTCACACACATGCACAACGGCATTACAATGAATGTCAATCCAGGCACTCAAATCTCTCTCTCTCCCTCTCTCTCCTCACTCACTCACTCTCTCTCTCTCTCTCTCTCTCTCTCTCTCTCTCTCTCTCTCTCTCTCTCACATGCACACATGTACCACGGCATAATAACAAATTTAAATGCATACACTCTCTGTCTATCTGCATGTATCTCTCCCCTCTTCCAACCCTCTGTGTTCTAGTCCCCAGTAATGTTATGTCCCAGTCCTGGCCAAAAAGAGATAGTGTTGCTAAGGTCAGCGTGCCAGACATGAAAACATTTGGGACTTTTGGCCATAGAAAGATGAATTTAGTTCTGCGCACTGTTGTAGACTACTGCCCTTTCCCACACAGCGTGGATGACACTGATCGCAGCTTCTCTTCCTCCCTCTAGTCTCAGCTACTCCGTGTGACTCGCCCCTCAACTCACATAACACACAGTTATCTCTTTGGACCTTCACTGGCTACCCTGACACCCGCGAGAGAGAGACAGACAGAAAGACAAAGACAGAAACAGAGACAGACAAGCAGAGACAGAGATTTGGGGTAGTGGGTAATGTGGTCATTGGTGTGCAGTGTGGGGTCAGACAGGCTGACGTCGATAACTAAGTTAGTCAATATAAGACCACATCAATGTCCGCCATCCAAGATGACATCCTTGAGCTAAGGTCAAGCTTCCATCGTTCCCCGTTATCCACAATCGTGCTTAATTGCAGGACCCTCAGATTTTCTATTGCTCTAGCCCTTTGACGGCTATATCTAGTAGCAATCTTAGCTGTATAAACCTCGTCCTGCTTGTGACAACTTGTCGCACACAGTAGAAATTAATCGTTCAAGAAGTGGTACCCCTTTAATTACGGGCTTCTGTGGGCACTTGGAAAAAAATCTGTCTTTTTTAAAAACAATAATAGTTTACCACCTTAATTTTTTAAAAATGTATTTATATTTTGAAGCAAACAATATCTTATTCCAGCAAAAAAAAAAAACCAAAGAGTTACAGGAAAACACAAAAACTATAACAACGAGCGTAATAAAAATCAACAGTAGTTTATATATCTATATGCCAGGCAACTGACTGTTGGTCAAGCGTTTACCATAGTATAGAAAAGCTCTGTTCCACGCGCATAGACACGTGATCAACATTCAGTTGCAACATCAATATAAGCGAAAGTTTTCAAATACATCATGTTGTACAAAAAAAAAAATCAATTATTTTATCCACGGTTGCAACATATTATAATTAATTTCGCACGTTACAAAAAAACTATTGACAGAAACGAATATTAACATCATTTGATCAGTATAATGACATCAAAGACATAAAATGTCTAACAAAAACATTGATGTGGATTTTACTACATTTATGATTAAATAATAATGTCATTACTTAATTTGTCTAAAATTACTCAGTATGTGAAAGAACGTTAAATAGATTTACTTAATTGAGTTCAACTGAATTGCAACATAAAATGTGTAAAATTACTCGATCTGTGAAAGAACGTTAAATAAATTTACTTAATTGAATTCAACTGAATTGCAACATAAATATCTAAAATTACGCAATACGTGAAAGAATGTTAAATAAATTTACTTAATTGAAATAAAACTGAAATGCAACATAAATGTATCCCCAAAAGCAAGATCGCTTCTCCGCTATATAATATTATGCGGATACTCGAAATGGATACCGTTCAAAACTAATGAAAACAGAAAAACTGAATTTAAACATGTTGAAAATGAGTTTGATAGTGTCTTCAATAATATCAGAAGTCTCCTCTCTGAAAATCCTAATCGGGAAGAGAGGGGACTATAAACTGATACACATACATACACACATCACTTATTTCATTGAAAACTGCGTCAAATGTACATACACTGTGGCCACCAAACTGAAGTGGCGCAATTAAACAGTGAAAAGCTTCTGCACTCTGCCGCTATATTTTACGGCGGACAAAATTTTGTTCCACACGGACTAAAAGAGGATGTTAATATTTTATGCCTGTGTTGTAACTTTGTGCTGTCAATGTCCGTCCAGCCCCAGTGACCATGTCAACAGTTCTTTCTTGAAAACACTCCGTCCTTACAGTCGGGCTGAGGTCCGTGGGATGGACATTCCTCTGTGTCTGTGTGTGTGTGTGTGTGTGTGTGTTTAACGTGTTTTATTTATTTATCTTTTAAACCACATACAAAATGTTTTCAATCAGTTTCTAAATGTTGGATTTTGACTAGGAACGTCTACCCGTCTCTCTCTCTCTCTCTCTCTCTCTCTCTCTCTCTCTCTCTCTCTCTCTCTCTCTAAGTCATCTTCTTGTTCATCGTTGTATAGACACAAATCATTTGTTCACATGATTTACAGTTCACTGGAAATAGCCACTTCTTTGAATTCATGGGCGTCGGTGGCGATGTGGCTGTGAAGTAAAGCTAGAGAGGGAGGGAGAGAGAGAGAGAGAGAGAGAGAGAGAAGAAGGAGCAAGAGGATGAGAAGAAGAAGAAGAAGAAGAAGAAGAAGAAGAAGTAGTAGTAGTAGTAGTAGTAGTAGTAGTAGTAGTAGTAGTAGTAGTAGTAGTAGTAGTAGTAGTACAAAAATGGGAAGAAGATTTGTTAAGCCCATTAAAAAAAAACACACCTGTTATTGTGTTATCAAAGCGTATCGGGATCACTGTTTAGACAGCAAGGCGACAGAATAATAATGTGAATGGCGAAGAAAAAGACGTAGGAACAGCGCGATGTCAGACAGTGTCAGACTGCATCATGCGTAGCTGAGTCTCCCCCCAACACAGTGGAGAGGCGATGTAAACCTGGGCTAGTCTCTGCTACGCGCTGTGTGTGTTACACTGCAGACCAACACAGTGGACAGGCGACTTAACGCCCTGTGTGTGTTACACTGCAGACCAACACAGTGGACAGGCGACGTAAACCTGGACTAGTCTCTGCTACTCCCTGTGTGTTACACTGCAGACCAACACAGTGGACAGGCGACGTAAACCTGGACTAGTCTCTGCTACGCCCTGTGTGTGTTACACTGCAGACCAACAAATCACATACAGACAGCGGTGGTTGTTAGCCCATCACTCACAACGCCAACATCTTCAGTGGACACTCCAAAAGCAACCACAACATCACTTGGTACTGAGCGAAAACTATAAACAACGGGCCTTTCCGACACTAGCACACCGTTATGTGATGATGGGCTAAACATGGATTTTGTTCTCTCTCTCTCTCTCTCTCTCTCTCTCTCTCTCTCTCTCTCTCTCTCTCTCTCTCTCTCTGAGAAACCATGGAAGTACAAACACATGGAAACACATCTCCTTCTTTCTATGACTAAAGATGCGGTCTGACGGGAAGCGAAACAGAAGCAAAACAGCCAGTAAAACATGAAACATCGTAGTTTTGACTATGTTTATCGTGTGACTAGACCTAAAGCATAACAGCAGCTAAGCGCCGAAGTGAAGCAAAGCCGATGCTTTCAGTTTAGAGCGTGCTCTAAAATTTTAGGTTGCTTCGCTGAAGCATTTGATTGCCAGCCAATCAGAAGAGCCAACATACAAAAACGAGGTTGTTATCATTTCAGCGATCATGACGGCATCAAAAGCTACTGGGCCATTAGCAAATCTGAAACAAGACGATAGGTTTATTCTCCTCGATCTAATTCAAAGCCACGAGGCATTATGGAATGTTAGAAGTCAAAATTACAGAAACCAAACCCTGAAAAAGGCCTCATGGACTTCTTCTGTGAGGTTCAATCTGACGGAAAGGGAGGTAACTGATTTACAACTTATTGCGCATTGCTTCCACGCAGACTGCTTATGCAAAACTTCTCATCGTGTGACCGCTTCACAAAGCAAAGCATTATAAACGCACTTGGTTCTAGCAGCAGATGCTTTGCTTTGTTTACCGCTTTGCTTTTGTTTCACTTCACGTCAGACCGCACCTTAAGGGAGTTCGCAGCCAAGTCACGTGGTTTTGCCCTTGTGTTCGATACTTCCGGTTGCAGAAAGTCTTATGTCCGCATCATGTGGAAGTACAAACCATGGACCAATTAGATGACCTTGTTGAGGCATGTAAGTACTTTTTCCTTTCTAAATTTCTATATTTCTACTAACGAAGAAGAAAAGTGTAAGTACTAGATTTAATGTTCTTTATCGGTTTTTGAAGTGTGAAACCTGATGTTTTCGACTGTCCAAATAGCCGCTAACGGAGAGACCGCCATTGACATGTCATTCACTCATTGTCACTTCTTGTTCTTCTTCTTCTTCGTAATACTGTGGATACCCCGTATTCGAGGAAAATGATTCCACAGCTGGGTGTGTTCTTGTTACCGGCACTCACCCGTCTAGGACATGAGCTTCAGGATCTTTAAAGTCCGTTATGATGGAATGTATGCGACACAGACTAGACTTCGGTTTATACTCTCAGCCGAAGGAGTAGGAAATGGGAGTAAAAACACAATGCCCCGGCCTGGGCTCGAATCCGGGACCTTCAAATCCGCAAGCCAAAGCTCTACCATTAGGCCACCGTGCTTCCCTACGCCAAAACTTGCGAGGCAAGGTAGAGATGTAGATTGTAGTCATTTCTTATCATGGACATTTTCATTGGAGTAAAAGCACAATGCTCTGGCCTGGGCTGGAACCCGGGACCTTCAGATCCGCATTCTACGCCACTCACCCGTCTAGGACATGAGCTTCAGGATCTTTAAAGTCCGTTATGATGGAATGTATGCGACACAGACTAGACTTCGGTTTATACTCTCAGCCGAAGGAGTAGGAAATGGGAGTAAAAACACAATGCCCCGGCCTGGGCTCGAATCCGGGACCTTCAAATCCGCAAGCCAAAGCTCTACCATTAGGCCACCGTGCTTCCCTACGCCAAAACTTGCGAGGCAAGGTAGAGATTTAGATTGTAGTCATTTCTTATCATGGACATTTTCATGATACATTTGTAACTTTAGTAGTGTATATATTTAATCTATCGTTGTTTTTGACTTATTTCTTTTAGTTTACGGCGAAACAGCAGCAACTGCCCTGAGGGCGACATTTGGCGGACATGTCAACAGGGTCAAAATATCACTATCAAAACATGTACGCCATTCAGCAACCGGAAGTTTGGAACACACACGTCCAAACAAGACGGGAAGCAGAGAACTTCGGGCCTTCTCGTGCATTCATATACTGAAGAATCCATGGAGAAACATACTGCAGCTTTCAAGAGCTGATTAGTATAAACAAAGTATTTCATTTTATGGTGCATTCTTTGGAGTATAAATCATACGATGCTATTTCATCATTTAAATAATGAAACTTCTTTAAGTATTTTACCCAACTCCATAAGAAGATGTATTGATAGACGTGACTTAGACATTTTTAAATAGATGTTGCAGCTGTAATTTATCTTGATTGTAATTAATGTTAAACTTATTGTTCGATCTTAAATTGTTTATGTATTAATTAACTCGTTTAGGGCAGGTTGGAAGAGAGGGCTGTGCAGCCTACATAAAATATGTATACTATTAAACAACCCAGTATCTGTTTCTCTCTCTCTCTCTCTCTCTCTCTCTCTCTCTCTCTCTCTCTCTCGCCATGAAAAGGTTTTTAAATGTACACAGCAGTACTGTAAACGATATTGTGTATGGTGAATTAGGAAGATTTTCTTTGTATGTAAATTCCTATGTTGCTGCCTGTATTCGATATTGGCTGATATTAGTCCGTATGGATGTAAACCGTCTCCCTGCTAAATGTTACACAATGCTCTATAATTTAGATAGTAGAGGTAAAGTTACTTGGGCATCAAGAGTACGGATGAGTTTGGGTAGCTATGGTTTCTTATACGTTTGGAAAAATCAGGGGGTTGGTTGTATTAAAGCTTTCCTGGGATGTTTTAAACAAAGACTAATAGATTGCAGATGGCAAGAGTGGGAAGCACATCTACAGCAGAGTAATAGTATGTCTTTTTTATAGAACATTTAAGTCAACAAATAACACGGAGGCTTATATATTTCTAGATGTGAATAATTATGTAAAGAATGCACTGACAAAATTTCGTTGTGGTGTGTCAAGTATTGCTGTTCATGTATAAATTTAAGAGTGTAACCTATCACAATACGCTATGCGGTCTAGCTTGTGAAGATGAAGTCCATTTTGTTCTCTGTTGTCCATGCCTGAGTGATTTAAGAAGCGATTTAATCTTACCTAAATATTATAGGTACCCTTCTGCTGTCCAATTAAGCTTACTTCTCTCTACACAAAGTATGACAGTAAAACGAAATCTATCTCTGTATCTATGTTTTGCATTTAAGCGTTTGAGAGACGTATCTCAATAAGATGTTATCTCATTGTTGTTATACCGATGTGTTATTTTTGTAATGTGCTTACCCCCTTCATATGGGGCTATGACCTTATTGAATAAATTCTCTCTCTCTCTCTCTCTCTCTCTCTCTCTCTCTCTCTCTCTCTCTCCAGTTCAACAATTTCATTATTAAAACTTCCTGTTTTAAACGTTGCAAGAGTGAAGCGCAAGAAAACGGATTACAGGAAACGCGTTTGATCAATTAAGTCTTGCCTGTTACCTCGGGATTTCAGTTTTATAATGTATGCAACAATAAAATAAGTGATAAAAGTTTGTGTGTGGTGTGTGTGTGGGTGTGTGTGTGTGTGTGTGTGAGGGAGAGAGAGGGAGAGAGTGAAACAGAGGAAGAAAAAGTGTGTATCTGTGAGAGAGAGAGAGAGAGAGATTGTGAGTGTGTGTGTGTGTGTGTGTGAGAGAGAGAGAGAGAGAGAGAGAGATCCTTGCAGGAAAGAGATTGCAGGAATGAGATTGGGAATTAAAATTCCAGAGATAAAAGTTGAGGTTCCAGCATCAGGTTGTAGACAAGGACTAGGAGGGTTAGGAAGAAAGAAATGGCAACACAAAGTTGAGTGTAGCACAAACCCTGTTATCTGCTATCTGTTTACAGTTTGTGGGGGCCCGTTGCAGCTTGGAGCGTTAAGTTGTGTAAAAGACACGTTTATCTACAGGAAGCAAGCCGCCTTATCCCAAAGACGCAGGCCCTATCACACAAAGCCCGAGAACTGCACATCATGATACACACCGCACACACGACCTGGCACCTCACCTGCACACTCCTCACCCCCTCCCCCATCCACAGGAGCTGTAGGTTCGTTCAAGATACTCTGTGATCTAAACCTCTAAACCTTGAAATAAATGCCTTTGAAAGAGTTAAGGGGCTTGGTAATGACGTCAGCAGACAAAATGAAAGGGTTGATGGATTATGGGAGTAGCCACTGATTATTCACAAACATAAATTGTAATTACCACCACGCCCCGTCCTACCCACATGTATTTTTCATGTAAAATCAATTAATGGATTGCCTGGCGGCAAGCATGACTTTTTCAAATGCCTGAGACGTTTATACAGTTCCCGACATACCTGGACTCACATTCTGCCAGTAACACATAGACCTACATGCCCACTAAGAAACTAAAACGAATCAATGACACGTGGCTTTTACTGGCGGATTGGTAGTGTGTGTAAGTCATACAGGTGAGCTGAGACTGGGATGAGCCACGCTGTATGTACGTGGTCTTGAGCCACGCTGTATGTACGTGGTCTTGAGCCAGGTGTAGACTGTGTTGGTATTGTTGACCACGTGACACGACCGGTACCCACATATGTCACCACCACGCTAAGGGACAACACCCAACACCTGACGAGGACAACCCACTTCAGGCCAGCATCCGGCAGCTAAAAGCCTGACGCAATACTCGGACGAAGAACAACATAAGAAAACTAAGTAATTAGTAAATAAAAAAGAAATCGTAGAAATCGGGCGGCTTGAGTTAGATCCTGCATCGGCCAGCGCCTTGAGCAGCTGTTGAGCTGGAAGAGCGCTATTTAAGACCGACAAAATGCATTTGTTAAAGTTCCAAATGTCTGAAAATATCTCTGACGAACTTTTGCGGGTTTCGTTGGCCAGTCCATCGAGTGATCGGAAATCAAATATAGGCCTGATCTTTTAATAGTCAGACTTTCCTGCAAGTCCAACAACGTATAATAATGAGATTTTATTTGGAACTGCAAGTGTGTACACACAGGCCAGCTTATCTGGCCATCAATTGGGAAAAGATTCAGAGGGAAGACAAACACGAGTGATGGCGACTTAGAAAGGTTAACCTCAGACCCACAGTAGAGACGTTTGAGGCATGTCCCAAACTGCCCTGCCCTGTCCCTGCATTAAGACAAACACAAGATGATCCATTCTTGTATTCATTAAAGTGCACCTGCGGTCGAAATCAAGATTATGCATACAATTATAAAATGTGTAATTCTGAAGCGTTTCTTGACCATGATGTAGTCAACCTGGGACTGTGCCAGGTATATCGTCTGGATTTTTTTTGTGGGGACCAATTGTGTTTGCCAGTATCAGATTTTTGTATCTGGTAAACTCCAAGAGTCTCAGGCCTCTGTCATTTATTTCATTGTTGCAATGGGCGTCACATGTGTCTCCCAAGTTGTGGTACTCATCTTGGCCAACCTTGGCATTCCAGTCGCTTTGCACCAAGACTATGTCCTTCATCGGCACTTGGTCAAGGACAGCCTGCAGATGTTCATAGAAAACCTCGCTGTCGTCATAGTCTTCAAAACGGAGGTTAGCGATTGCTCTACCCCATAATTATGCTGACTGTGCCTTCGTGATCTGCAAGAGCATCATCTGACATGATGCGCTCCAGAAAGATGTTGAAGAGTGTTGGAGAGAGAGAGGGCATCCTCGACGCACCCCGATTGTTGTACTGAACCAGTTTCCGATGGCGCTGTTGTGGTGGTTTGCACTGATAGCTTTGTCATACAGGCTTTTGATGACTTCAATAATGTTGGGGCTGATGTTGTACACTCTCAAGATTGCCCACAAAGCTGCATGTCAGACTCGGTAAAACGCTTTCTTGAAATCTACAAACACATGACATAGATGTTGTTGGTGCTATACACTGTATGTATTTCTCGCAGATTATTCTGAGCATAAAAATCTGCTCAGTGGTACTTCGCCCTGCCCCGAATCATGCTTGTTCTTCAACTATGATTTGTTCAGCTTGGGGTTTCAACCTGTTGAGTATTATTTTCAGGAGGACTTTGCTGGGATGGCTGATCATGCTAATAGTGCGATAGTTTTCACACTCCTGAAGGTTACCCTTTTTGGGAAGAGTTATGACAGGCAACTGGGTCCATGGTGTAGGCCACTTCCCACTCTGCCAGACCATAATTTATTGCCAAGTGAATAATACACAAGGAATGCATTTGGTCAATGCTGCAGCACCACTCAAAAGCACATATCAAACATAGTGAACAAGTGAACAAGCTGACAGCAAATCACAATAAAAGGATTAAAAGATAAAATCATAAAACAGATGAACTGTACAAAAGGGCAAATATATAGTTGCTAGTCAACACACATACTCACACACACACACACATTGCTAAATCCTAACCATCCAGTGGTCACGCTCCCTACATTCGACCTCGTGTTACTTTAACATTAGCACTCTTGTGGGCACCGAGTAGGCCTACTTGTACGAAACTAGCCCTGATACAAAGTTACTGGCTTTCACTACAAAACATGGCGTCAACATGTGCTTGAGGCAATGGGCAGAGAACTGGATATATAATATATGATACATTTGATAAACTGTGATTCTGAAGGAAGAAGGACTACACTGTTGAGTGCACTGACACTGGATACACTGAAATTGGATACAGAGAAAAAAGAAGAGGCGGCTTAGCATAGGAGGTAAGGGAATAGTATGTTCCGCATGTGGAAATCTATGTTTAGCCTAGAGCAGAGGGAGGAGCTGTCTGCAGTAAACACGAGTCTCATTTGACACAAGCCGCAGCATTTGTTGCAATGGGGTCCACATGTGTCTCCCCAGTTGTGGTACGCAACTTGGCCAACCTTTGGATTTAAATCACTTTGCACTATGACTATATCCTTCCTCAGCACTTGGTTAAGGACAGACTGCAGATGTTCATAGAAATCCTCTACTTCGCTGTGGTCATAGTCTGATGTTGGGGCATAGGCCTGGATGGTGGTGATGTTGACTGGGGCTGCTCTCAGACGATGGTAATGAGTCTACTGGAGACTGGGCGGCAACCCATGACAGTGGCCAGAGGGTCTTTGTGGACCAAGTAACCAACGCCGTGTTCGTGCCTATCATTTCTCCTGCTGAAATAGAGCTTGTGGCCTTTGTCGGTCGTTGTTTTACCTAGGCTTTTCCAGCGCAGTTCGCTGATACCTAAAATGTTCCATCCATAGTAATCCAGGTCGTGGGCCAGTTCTTCTAATTTTCCCTCCACAGTTAGGATCCTGACATTCCAGGTTTTTATGACGATGTTGTCTTTCTTGCGGATCCTGCTAAGTTGTCCATCAGTAACACACTTATCACCTCCATCTTGGTGGCCAACGGAAGGCGTGGTCCTTTGTGACCCGGGTGACGACCGATCCCAAATGGAGAGAGTGGTTCTTTTCATCAAGAACGACCTGGCAGGGCTCATCCTCTCCAGGCTGTTGGCCACGAAAACATGGTCGTTGAACCTATAGTAACGTGAGGTTCCTCCGCCCTGGCCGGTGACTTCTGTGTAGAAGACTTTCGCCCAGTGATGCCGCGCTGACATCACCCCTGTTAGTCCCTCTTACAACACGCCGAGAAACGTTGGGTCTATTCTATTTAGTGCCTGAACCCACAGGGCAAGACTACAGAAGCAGAATTATTTGCCCGGGTTAAACCGCAGCAAGGCATTAGTGAAGAAGAACGAAGGCAAAATGCGTACGACAATTGGAAAATGGACAAGATGCTAGCATATATGTGCATGCACAGCAAGGAACAACTACAATAAAGAGAAGAAGAGAAGAGGAATGGAGAGAAAGAGCAGTAAGACGGAGAGAGATATTGCTTGTCTTGATGATGACACTGGCAAGGGATTTCAGGAGACATGCATACAGGCAGGAATGGAAGAAACTGTGACTAGGAGGGAGGTGAGTAAGAATGAAGGAGAGGAGGGTGGGACAGCAAAGCAGGAAAAAAAACAGAACGACACAAAGTTTTGACAATTCAATAAGAGTTTGAGATGAGATTAGCTTAGGGATGAGCAGAAAGATTTGGAAACAACTAGGACAGACAAGGGGGGACTACGACAGAGAAAACATTTAGAGAGAGAGACAGAGAGAGACAGAGAGAGAGACAGAGAGAGAGACAGAGAGACAGAGAGACAGAGAGAGAGAGAGAGAGAGAGAGAGAGAGAGAGAGAGAGAGAGAGAGAGAGAGAGAGAGAGAGAGAGAGAGAGAGAGAGAGAGAGAGTGTGTAATTAAAATTTAATTTGTTTTGAGAATGGAACGAGTCGCGTGACTCAAATGGCCGTGGTCTTTGCTCATGCACAAAATGGAAACGCCACATTTCTATGTTGATTACCGAAGGCGCGAGCGAGAAACAAAAACGGTTTTGTGGGTTGGCGGTTTTCAACCAACAAGTGTGGGTGATAGCTAGAAAAGATTATGAGAGCAGCGGTGATTGTGGAGGGTAGACGAAGAGAGGAGGGTGGGGGGGGGGGGGGCAAGGAGAAGGCGTATACTGAAATCTCTTGTGCAACTCATGGCTGCGTTGAAGCGCAATAGGAACTCTACAATTAGAATTTCCTGCATTAGTTGTTTACCCAGACAACACGATTGAGAGACGCCAACAGAATCGCTGTGGGCTCAAAAAACAAAAACTGGGTCGGAGAAAATTCAAACTGCATAATTAACCTCCAACCTCTTCCTTTTCACCCGACTGCCAGCAACTTGGAGGAGACTTTTGTCAAAGCGCATAACCGGTGGGCATGGATCTTGGCGTCATTGACCCATACTTCGTGATTTATTGACCTGCTGAGTGTTTCCAGCATTCCTTCATCATTCCTCACTCACTCTCTACATCATGTAGTGAGTGTTGTATTTGTTCATCTATTTAGCCACTCTTCTCTATTAAGAGCCCATTAACATTGACACATTCTACTGTTTTCTCACGCACAACGCAATGGCCAGCCCACAAACTACTCCAAGCACTGACCATCGAGATTCGTAAAGCACAATTAATTTGCTGTCGTCAAGTTTGAACCATGTCCGCCCCAAGTTTGCATCTTATACTATTGAGCTAGCTACTAATGCACAACCCAAAGTATGAAGAGAAAGAACGCAAAGTATGAAGAGAAAGGAACGCGAAGTATCAAAAGAAAAGAACCCACAGTATGACTATAACCCACAGTATGACTATAACCCACAGTATGACTATAACCCACAGTATGACTATAACCCACATGACTATAACCCACAGTATGACTATAATCCACATGGCTATAACCCACAGTATGACTATAACCCACAGTATGACTATAACCCACATGACTATAACCCACAGTATGACTATAACCCACAGTATGACTATAACCCACATGACTATAACCCACAGTATGACTATAACCCACAGTATGACTATAATCCACATGACTATAACCCACAGTATGACTATAACCCACAGTATGACTATAACCCACAGTATGACTATAACCCACAGTATGACTATAACCCACAGTTGACTATAACCCACATGACTATAACCCACAGTATGACTATAATCCACATGGCTATAACCCACAGTATGACTATAACCCACAGTATGACTATAACCCACATGACTATAACCCACAGTATGACTATAACCCACAGTATGACTATAACCCACATGACTATAACCCACAGTATGACTATAACCCACAGTATGACTATAATCCACATGACTATAACCCACAGTATGACTATAACCCACAGTATGACTATAACCCACAGTATGACTATAACCCACAGTATGACTATAACCCACAGTATGACTATAACCCACATGACTATAACCCACAGTATGACTATAATCCACATGGCTATAACCCACAGTATGACTATAACCCACAGTATGACTATAACCCACAATATGACTATAACCCACAGTATGACTATAACCCACATGACTATAACCCACAGTATGACTATAACCCACAGTATGAAGAAAAAGAATCAGAAGCATGAAGGGAAAGAACTCATGACGAGAGAAGAAAAGTAATAGATATAAAGATGGATGGATCAAGAAAGTGGAAATCAAATTGGATGGACACAAGTCGTGACAAATTATATCCAAATCGCATTGACCTGGATCCCATTTATCAGTTTTTGTATTTGCTCTTTCTACCTTTGTTTGATAACAATTACGCCCGTGTAGAATGACCACACCATTCTCTCTGTCACCTCTAACCCGCAACAAGAAGAAGAAGAAGAAGAAGAAGAAGAAGAAGAAGAACAACAACAACAACAACAACAACGACGACAACAACACCAGCTCCACCACCACCAACAATGGCGACGACAACGACAACAACAGCAACAATAACAACAATTCTGAGAGGCACACATTAATAGGAAAGATGAAAGGGAGCTCATCTTGATTGTGTTTCCAAAGGGAAAACAAAAAGCGAAACCAAGCCGAGAATTGATATGGAAAGAGAAGCCATCACGTGATGTCTCACGCATGCGCATACAAGTTCTGTTGGCTGTAAAAAGCATCAACATTCCTGACATAACAAAACTTACACATCTGAAAGGTTGCTTGTAGCCCTTTAAAATGCCGAAAGAAAATTTTATAAAGTAATTTTTTTTTAATGAGACGAAAGAAGCTATTGAAAATTGCAAAGGAAAATGAAATAATTAACCAAAATGTATTTGGCTGGAATGAAGAGGCTCACCACGCCAACCCCGCACTTTCTGAACCTTACAACACTAGTAACAAAATATTATAATAAACCCAAAGTTATTTCCAAGGCTTTAACTATAAACTCCAAACTAAATTGAATAAAAGAAGAGAAAGTTTATTTCAAGTGCATGTATATCGGGATGGCATGTCAGCATAAAATCTGGCTTGGCGAATCACCGGTGTAGATCTATATAATAGCGGACGTCTATTTTATTATAAGACGTGATGCAGATATATAGGGCAAGATAATCCGTTTCCCTGTCCCTATTCTTGGTCTTGTATTGTTGTAGCATGGGCGAGTATTAAAGACTCTCGGATCCTTGTTTTCTAAGAGTAGCATAGAACAGCTCAGCAATACCAGTCTTGAGCCATAATCGTCTTCGCTCTAAACGTACTTCTTAGTACATCATTAGCTGCCATTACTGCAGTTTCATTCCATACTCTCTTAAAGCCAGTCTACCAACCTCTACACTTTACTCTTTTCGTGAGAACACAGCGTATCCACAGTGTCAAGAAGAAGAAGAAGAAGGAGAAGAAGAAGAAGAACAAGAACAAGAACAAGAAAGAAGAAGAAGAAGAAGAAGAAGAAGAAGAAGAAGAAGAAGGAGAAGAAGAAGAACAACAAGAACAAGAACAAGAAAGAAGAAGAAGAAGAAGAAGAAGAAGAAGAAGAAGAAGAAGAAGAAGAAGAAGAAGAAGAAGAAGAAGAACAAGAATAAGAAAGAAGAAGAAGAAGAAGAACAAGAATAAGAAAGAAGAAGAAGAAGAAGAACAAGAATAAGAAAGAAGAAGAAGAAGAAGAAGAACAAGAATAAGAAAGAAGAAGAAGAAGAAGAAGAAGAAGAAGAAGAAGAAGAAGAAGAAGAAGAAGAACAAGAATAAGAAAAAAGAAGAAGAAGAAGAAGAAGAACAAGAATAAGAAAGAAGAAGAAGAAGAAGAAGAAGAAGAAGAACAAGAAGAAGAACAAGAATAAGAAAGAAGAAGAAGAAGAACAAGAATAAGAAAGAAGAAGAAGAAGAACAAGAATAAGAAAGAAGAAGAAGAAGAACAAGAATAAGAAAGAAGAAGAAGAAGAAGAAGAAGAAGAAGAAGAAGAAGAAGAAGAAGAAGAAGAAGAAGAAGAAGAAGAAGAACAAGAATAAGAAAGAAGAAAAAGAAGAAGAAGAAGAAGAAGAAGAAGAAGAAGAAGAAGAAGAAGAAGAAGAACAAGAACAAGAACAAGAATAAGAAAGAAGAAGAAGAAGAACAAGAATAAGAAAGAAGAAGAAGAAGAACAAGAATAAGAAAGAAGAAGAAGAAGAAGAACAAGAACAAGAATAAGAAAGAAGAAGAAGAACAAGAAGAACAAGAATAAGAAAGAAGAAGAAGAAGAACAAGAATAAGAAAGAAGAAGAAGAAGAAGAACAAGAATAAGAAAGAAGAAGAAGAAGAAGAAGAAGAAGAAGAAGAACAAGAAGAAGAAGAAGAAGAAGAAGAAGATGATGATGATGATGATGATGATGATGATGATGATGATGATGATGATGATGATGATGATGATGATGATGATGATGAAGAAATACAAAAACGAAGGGAAGAGTCTGTTAGTATTTAAATCTCTCTGTCTCTGTCTCTCTCTCTCTCTAAAGAAGCTAAAAAAAAAAGTGATACGTCAGTTCTTGACAACTTTCGACCAATTTCCATTCTGCCTGCTATATCTAAACCCCTGGAATGACATATTCACATTAACCTTATAAAATACAGAAAATAACGTTCTTTTTCATACTTTTCATTTTGGCTTCAGACCTAACCACTCTCCCACCTTTGTGCTGTTTGGCTTACTGCTATAAACATGCAAGACATTGTAGAGGCCGTTGTTCTTGACCTTAAAAAGGCATTTGACGTACTTAACCATCACATCTTAATTAATAAGCTAAACTACTATTTTCAAAATTCTGCATCTGTATTATTTTTTAAATCATACTTATCAAACAGGTACAAATCAGTATACACTAATGGTTCATTTTTTTCTCCTGAAGATGCCACTTGTGGACATCCTCAAGGATCGACCTTTGGCCCTATTTCATTTGGTATATTTATCAATGACATGCCCCCTGCTTTTCTCACACAAAATGTTAACCGTGACTTATTTGCTGATGATTCATCCCTTCATACTCTTAACAAGAATCTACACCAGGTAGAACAAAGTCTTCAAATAAGCATAAATAAAAGCAGGGATGGGGCGTTTGCCTAAAAGTGTTTAAAAATAATGATGAAGATGTTGGTGTGATTGTGTGTGCACGTGTGTGAGTGCACGTTTGTGTGAGTTATATGATTTCCAAGTAGATTGGAAGATTAGGCTGTATAGTTAGTGTTAAATCTTTATCCCTAATAAAACAAAGTTTCAAAAAAGTTTTTAACAGTTTCAAAAAGTTTCAAAGTCTCTCTCTCTCTCATCCCTAATAAAACAAAGTTTCAAAAAAGTTTTTAACAGTTTCAAAAAGTTTCAAAGTCTCTCTCTCTCTCTCTCTCTCTCTCTCACTCACTCTCTCTCTCTTTTTTTCTCTCTCTCTCTCGATTTGCAAAAGTACTTTCATGAAAAGTACATTACAGTTTAAAGATGAAACAGAGAATGGTCTACGTGAATAATATTGTACCAGAGACTGCTATCCAGATCCCCTTGCTGGGGCACCTGGGGCCCGCAAATTGGGTCGCTTAACACAGTAAGAAAAAGAAGGAGGAGAAAAAAAAGGAAAGGAGGTGACTACTAACAGGAAGGATCAAGGTGGAGCAATCATTTTATTTGTTTTGATTCCTAATGCTTGCTTTTGTCGATGTTGTTGTTATTGATGATGATGACGACGAAGACGACGACGATCATGTTGATGATTGATGATGATGATGATCACGATGATGATGATGATGATGATGATGATGATGATGATGATGATGATGATGATGATGATGATGATGATGATGATGATGATGGTAGTGGTGGTGTTGATGGTGGTGGTGTTGGAGAAGGGGGAGAAGCAGCAGCGACAGAGACAGAAGCTGGAGCTCTAACTATGGCGTCCATTGTTGCTGAGCTGGCAGTGGTTAGTGGGCGGTTGCGCTAATTAAAACGGGGAGGACACGAACACAGGCCAGGAAGGAACATGCACCCTTATCAGCGTTACCACTGACACCTACATCACCAAGGTGGGCCTACAAAGGAAGGAACATGCACCCTTATCAGCGTTACCACTGACACTTACATCACCAAGGTGGGCCTACAAAGGAAGGAACATGCACCCTTATCAGCGTTACCACTGATGACACTTACATCATCACCAAGGTGGGCCTACAAAGGAAGGGGTCAGAGGGCAAAAGGCAGAGGAGGATGAGAAGAAGAAGAAACAGCAGTGCACACTACGGACACCCGAAATTGGATGTGAGAGAATCTCTTTATAGAGCGCGTCTCTCTCATTAGAAGGATATAGAGATAATCTCTCTCATTAGTAGGATATAGAGACAATCTCTCTCATTAGTAGGATATAGAGACAATCTCTCTCATTAGTAGGATATAGAGACAATCTCTCTCATTAGTAGGATATAGAGACAATCTCTTTCATTAGTAGGATATAGAGACAATCTCTCTCATTAGTAGGATATAGAGAGCGTCTCTCTCATTATGTTGCTCAAATAGGAGATTGAAATGACATTTCTTTTTAACTTCCTTTTCAGTTATAGCTTGCATCTCTTTAACTGACAATGATAAATTTAACTTTACTACATCATTGTTTTCGGCACCATGTTTTGCAGCTCGATCAGCCCAGTCATTAAAGAGAAAACCACAATGAGAAGGAACCCAACAAACGTTAACATGGGTTCCATTAATTATAATACTATGAATCAAGTACTTAATTTCAAAATTATTATTTCTTTTCTGTCTTTACTGTTATTAGAATTTAATGCCTCTAAAACTGATTTTGAGTCTACACATATAACTACACTATAGAAATGTAATGGTATATTTATTATTCTATTTAAAGCCATAAGTATTGCTATCAATTCTGCAGTGAAAATTGAATATCCTTTCCCTAAATAAAATGACTCTGTAATTTTAAAATCAGGAATAACAAAACCTGCTCCAGCATTACCATTTTCAAGGACCGATCCGTCGGTGTATATCTTAAGTTGTTTCGAATATTTATCATATAAATGATAACGAACATCAATTATCATTAAATCTGAGTTAATATTCTTCTTTTCGTTTGTAAAATTAATGTCATAGTTAGCTTTTTCAAGTTCCCATACAGGTATTGGAGACACTACGTTCTTGTTACATATAACATCTTGATTTTCAAATTGTTTTGGAACTATATCATTTGTGTAAGTTGCTATTGTTTGAAAACATTTAATTTTTTGGGAATGTTTAGGATAATATATATCTGATTTAAAATATAGTTCCTCATTCGTACTGTTATCTACAAACTGTTATCTATAAACCAGGAGGGTTGCTGAGGACAGGGACAAATGTAGTACACTGGTTAAACGATCATCTGCGGTGTTCCAACGACCTTCGAGTTCCGGGATAGGATAGGAATGTATAGACTCCAACCCTATTACCTAATTTTAATATTAATGTATCCTTTTTTTAGCTGATTCCATACCCATGCTCACATCCATTCTTCTTAATATAAAACCCTCTCTCTCTCTCTCTCTCTCTCTCTCTCTCTCTCTCTCTCTCTCTCTCTCTCTCTCTCTCTCTCTCTCTCTCTCTCTCTCTCTCTAGCTCTGTCTCTCTCTTAACCGTATCATCACCAATCTCACCCCTCCCTTTCTTTGTCTGTCTCTTACCTCCCTCTCCTGCACGCACCTACTCTCTCACTTTTCCTACGCCTCTCTCCCCCCTCCCCTCCCCTCTTTCACTACCTCCTGTGTAATGCCTGTAGTGGAAATGTGTAGCGCGTGTGCAGGTGTGTGCGGAGTGTACATCGGTAGATGTGATTGTCAGCTATGGGCGACTGATAAGGAATCAAGTTGTGTTTCTAATTGTTGCGCATGACCTACGCTCTCTGTACCCTCTCTTCACCACCAACACCTTTTCTTGGAGGTGACGTGATAAGCAACATGTCGGCAAATAAATTATTGAAAGAATGAATGAATGGCTTAACAAAAAATAAAGACAGAAAGTAAGAAATAAGAAGGAAAATAAAGTAAGGAAGGAAGAAGGGAAATAATTAATGTATGACTTGTACAGCGTTTAATCATCATCAAGCCCAAGGGCAAGATCGAGGGTTTGGGGAAAAGAACGGAAAAAAAGACAAACACACAGACAAAGAGGCTACACACATAAGCTTAACGTTCTAAAGGGCCTAACAGAGGTGTCTAAGGTTCATTCATAACGGATGTTTATCGCTCTGTCAAAGGTTCATTCATAGCGGATGTTTATCTCTCTGTCTGATCGTCTTGCGTTATTATTCCTCGGAGCAAGGAGAAAGAAAGAGGAATTGTGAAATATGAATAGGAATTACAACGCCATCATCTGATGCATAACAATGGACTCTTCCACTCTGTGAACCACACAGTTAGCAAGGCCACACAGGCCACAGTATGTAGTTTCTGTGTTTCTCGAGTATATATATATAATTATATATAAAAAAAACTAATAATGAGCGGTTGTGAGAAGCATCTGCGACTTGATTAGTGCAACAATAATTCACGCATTGTGGTGCATGGTCAGCGACAACGAAGAGTGTGGAGGACTAAGTCTGGGACAAAAACATGGTTTACCAAGCGTTTTGAGCTGGGACAACTGACACAGTCTTGGACTAGTGCTTAACACCGCTCAATGAACTCGGCGGCGCAGTTGGTTGAGTGAGATAAGGGACTGCAAAACAATGGAAGCAACGGGTGTTAAGTGGTAACATCGCAAGCAGTGCCTCCAAGCTGGCTGATGACCTTCAGTGTCTCCCAAAAAACCATCATCCTTGATACACAGGCAAGCGCCCCTCACACCGGTCTGATGAGAGTATAAACCGAGGTCTACTCTCTGCACGCACGCGTTCCATCGCATGAACTTTAAGTATCCTGACGCATTTGTCGTAGATGGATGTGTGCCCGCTACCCAAATACCCCCAGCAAAGGCACAGTCCGTTGTTCACCATACGCTATGTGCCCGCTACCAAAATACCCCCAGCAAACGCACAGTCTGTTGTTCACCATACGCTATGTGCCCGCTACCAAAATACCCCCAGCAAACAGCACAGTCCGTTGTTCACCATACGCTATGTGCCCGCTACCAAAATACCCCCAGCAAACGCACAGTCTGTTGTTCACCATACGCTATGTGCCCGCTACCAAAATACCCCCAGCAAACGCACAGTCTGTTGTTCACCATACGCTATGTGCCCGCTACCAAAATACCCCCAGCAAACGCACAGTCTGTTGTTCACCATACGCTATGTGCCCGCTACCAAAATACCCCCAGCAAACGCACAGTCTGTTGTTCACCATACGTTATGTGCCCGCTACCAAAATACCCCCAGCAAACGCCCAGTCTGTTGTTCACCATACGTTATGTGCCCGCTACCAAACTACCCCCAGCAAACGTACAGTCCGTTGTTCACCATACGCTACCAAAATACCCCCAGCAAACGTACAGTCCGTTGTTCACCATACGCTACCAAAATACCCCCAGCAAACGTACAGTCCGTTGTTCACCATACGCTATGTGACCGCTACCAAAATACCCCCAGCAAACGTACAGTCCGTTGTTCACCATACGCTATGTACCCGCTACCAAAATACCCCCAGCAAACGTACAGTCCGTTGTTCACCATACGCTATGTACCCGCTACCAAAATACCCCCAGCAAACGCACAGTCCGTTGTTCACCATACGCTATGTACCCGCTACCAAAATACCCCCAGCAAACGTACAGTCCGTTGTTCACCATACGCTATGTACCCGCTACCAAAATACCCCCAGCAAACGTACAGTCCGTTGTTCACCATACGCTATGTACCCGCTACCAAAATACCCCCAGCAAACGCACAGTCCGTTGTTCACCATACGCTATGTGAACGCTCGCCCACAACTGTGCTCAGTGGTCTGAGAGAGTCCTGGTCTATGGTGGTCTGAGGCTACAGGCAGCAAGTGGGCTTCTCAGTTAGATCCTGCATCGGCCAGTTCCTTGAGCAGCTCTCTAGCTGGAAAAGTGCTATTAAGAACGATAAAAAAAATAAATAATAAATTGTCAAAAATGCAAACATGCGCTATCATCTATTTATTTTCAACGTTATTATTTTTTTTTATAAGCGAAAGTGTATTTTGATTTATTAGATAATGGGTGGTTTTCCTGTGTAATTTTATTGCAGTCATCCGTGTTAACTGGAAAGGCGTGAAGCTTCTGATTTGTTTTATTTTATTTAATGGTCTCTGGCAGAAGTATTTTCCTATTTTGCTAGACATGGTACCGGTAATACCAAAGGACCGATCAAGGTTGATGGGAGAAAACATCTAATACCCATAACAGATTGGTCATAGTCCACATACAACACAGCTCTGCAAAAGTGAGGTTTATTTTAGCTGGATAGTGTGATCAAATGGGCACAGCCAAAGCCAAAGGGGTATAATGATCACAAAAATTGCAATGGGACAATAATGTGTGATAATAATGACAGGCAAGAGTATAAAATCCTTCATGCAAATGCTGCAAAAGCATTTCCTTGTTATAACTACTTGAAACAAAAGAAAGACAAAAACAATTAAGCAACAAACGAAAAACTAAACATCCTCAGCGGTTGACTTTTCATAGTGCACTTTCCCTATCAAACGGTGTAGTGAGCTCAAAGCTGTAGAAAAATGCGACACATTGTTACAAGTACAATAACCAATGCCATCCTCAATTGCGACACATTGTTACAAGTAAAATAACCAATGCCATCCTCAATTGCGACACATTGTTACAAGTACAATAACCAATGCCATCCTCAATTGCGACACATTGTTACAAGTACAATAACCAATGCCATCCTCAATTGCGACACATTGTTACAAGTACAATAACCAATGCCATCCTCAATTGCGACACATTGTTACAAGTACAATAACCAATGCCATCCTCAATTGCGACACATTGTTACAAGTACAATAACCAATGCCATCCTCAATTGCGACACATTGTTACAAGTACAATAACCAATGCCATCCTCAATTCACAGCACGTCCGGCTCCTGCAGTTTGAAGGCGTGTTCTGTGATGCGCAGCCAGTTTTATGACGTCATAGCTTTCCTGGCGTCTTCCCTGCCAAACAAGCCGTAGCCTGTGTGTGCGTGTGCGTTGGTGTGTGGGTGTGTGTGTGGGTGTGTGTGTGTGTGTGTGTGTGTGAAAAGTCAACCACAGAGGAGGAAACCCTTGGTGTCCTGTATAGACTGTAAGCAATGGTCAAGTGGGGGGGAGGAAAGAAAGGGGAGACGAGAGAGAGAGAGAGAGAGAGAGAGAGAGAGAGAGAGAGAGAGAGAGAGAGAGAGAGAGAGAGAGAGAGAGAGAGAGAGAGAGAGAGAGAGAGGAGATGAGCAGAGAGTAAAATAATTCAGAAGAAGAATTTAGTTGGTTAGACAAAAACAACCTTTCATTCGTCTGTGCACATAAATCAATGAAGGTTTAGTTGGTTAGACATTAGAGGGGCCGGGTAGCTCAGTTGGTAAGAGCGTCTTGCTAGTAACCGAAAGGTCGCTGGTTCGAATCCCGGATTGGTCAACGTGTGATCATATTATTTTCCCCTTTACCAACAACTGGCCCGCTGGTGTCAGTATAAATCGGTCCAGTAGTCACCTATATGCGAAAGTGTCGTGTGACTATAATCTACAAACAACAACAACTTGGTTAGACAAAAACAACCTTTCATTCGTCTGTGCACATAAATCAATGAAGGTTTAGTTGGTTAGACAAAAGCAACCTTTCATTCGTCTGTGCACATAAATCAATGAAGGTTTAGTTGGTTAGACAAAAACAACCTTTCAGTCGTCTGTCCACATAAATCAATGAAGGTTTAGTTGGTTAGACAAAAACAACCTTTCAGTCGTCTGTCCACATAAATCAATGAAGGTTTAGTTGGTTAGACAAAAACAACCTTTCAGTCGTCTGTGCACATAAACCAATGAAGGTTTAGTTGGTTAGACAAAAGCAACCTTTCATTCGTCTGTGCACATAAATCAATGAAGGTTTAGTTGGTTAGACAAAAACAACCTTTCAGTCGTCTGTCCACATAAATCAATGAAGGTTTAGTTGGTTAGACAAAAACAACCTTTCAGTCGTCTGTCCACATAAATCAATGAAGGTTTAGTTGGTTAGACAAAAGCAACCTTTCATTCGTCTGTGCACATAAATCAATGAAGGTTTAGTTGGTTAGACAAAAACAACCTTTCAGTCGTCTGTCCACATAAATCAATGAAGGTTTAGTTGGTTAGACAAAAACAACCTTTCAGTCGTCTGTCCACATAAATCAATGAAGGTTTAGTTGGTTAGACAAAAACAACCTTTCAGTCGTCTGTGCACATAAACCAATGAAGGTTTAGTTGGTTAGACAAAAACAACCTTTCAGTTGTCTGTCCACATAAATCAATGAAGGTTTAGTTGGTTAGACAAAAACAACCTTTCAGTCGTCAGTCCACATAAATCAATGAAGGAAGGCAACTCGTCATCATAAGCGTAAGAAAGAAGAATCGTCGTCCTTGTAAAGTCCACAGGGGATTTCTTCTTCTCCTTCTTTCAAGGGAAAGAGGAAAAAGGAAAAAGCTGATTTTCTTGTTGTATAGGTTCTCACTTAAGAGGTCGATAACGTTCACACATGTCAGCGACACAAACCTGTTCAAATTCACAGTGAGTGTTGGAAAAAAAACAAACAAAAGAAAATTACGCCACAAAAATAAGATTTTGACATAAATTGATAAATTCATTAGTTAACGTGTCTATTGACACCATCAAGGCTTAACTGTTAAAAATAGCACCGCAACCCGTTGTGTGTAGCTCAAAGCCCATTTGTGTACAAAGCACGGACGAGACGCCTACAATTCATAGCTTAGCGGTTAGTCTGGCAACTCTTTACCATTGTGTCCTCTTTCCACAACACAATAAAAAAAATTAAACCAACACCAAGTCCTACAACGAACAATACTAAGCATGGAGATGAGGTGCTACAGAAGACTTCTGGGCATTTCCTATACCCAGCTCATCACCAAAAACGAAGTCCAACAGACCATCACACAAGCCATTTGGACAACACGATGAAATGCTCACGGCGGTGAAGAAACGTTAACTCCGATGGTATTGCCACATCACCAGAGCACCAGGCCTTGCAAACACCATCCTGCAAGGCGCGGTGCAATGAGGCAGAAGAAGAGGTAGACAGAAAAAGAGGTGTAAGGAAAACATTGGAGAATGGACTGGCTTGAAAATGAGCGAAGCCATAAGGGTTGCTGAGGACAGAGAAAGATGGAGTACGCTGGTTAAACGGTCATCTGTGGTATTCCAAAGACTTTCCAGTTTCGGGTTGAGATAGGATAGGAAACTAATATCCTCTATCACACACTGGGATCATTTAAAAGGACAACGAAAGCCTGGCTCCAAGGTACTGACTGGGGCTTTTATCTATCAACCGCCCGTACTTTCAAAGCTGCTGGTCCAGAGTCATAGACATAGGACATAGAATCACATTGCTATACGTGCGAGTCAAATATCGAGTCTGATCGTCAGAAAATACATTTTTCCACCAGAAGGAGATCGCCGTTTTTGACTAATTTAATATAAACTTCCATTTCATGTCGTTTCTATTTCCCATAATTTATATCTTTTGACTATTTCTATTTATTTACCGGAAACTCTCCATCATCATGCTCATTAGTTTCTTGGTCTTGTTCTATTAGGTCATAAATGTTCGCCAGGAAGACCGTTTTGTGAGAAATCTCTTTACCATGCATTAATTACTCCTTTGAATTAGAGTATAAACCGAGGTCTAGTGTGTGTACGTGCACGGACTTTAGAGATCCTGACGCACACGTTCTAGGCGGTGGAGTGCCCACTACACAAATACACCAAGCAAGCCATACCGTAAGTTCACCTTTTTCAACCCCGGCCGCCAGGGTGAGTGCAGTTGTCTGGGTAGTGAGACGGCCGCCAGGGTGAGTGCAGTTGTCTGGGTAGTGAGACGCCGCCAGGGTGAGTGCAGTTGTCTGGGTAGTGAGACGGCCGCCAGGGTGAGTGCAGTTGTCTGGGTAGTGAGACGGCCGCCAGGGTGAGTGCAGTTGTCTGGGTAGCGAGACGGCCGCCAGGGTGAGTGCAGTTGTCTGGGTAGCGAGACGGCCGCCAGGGTGAGTGCAGTTGTCTGGGTAGCGAGACGGCAGCCAGGATGAGTGCAGTTGTCTGGGTAGCGAGACGGCAGCCAGGATGAGTGCAGTTGTCTGGGTAGCGAGACGGCGCGCCTACAGCAGCAAGTGGGCGTCTCCAGTGTAATCCTGTATCGGCCAGCGCCTTGAGCGGCTCTTGAGATGGAAAAGCGCCATATAAAAACAATAAAAATTAATGTAAAGAAATAAAAGAATTAGTCTTCATTTTCGGTGGACTGCAGTCTAAAACACCGTGACGCACACGCTCCAGATGAAAGACGAAATAGTTCCATTGAGATTATCACACGCTCCAGATGAAAGACCAAATAGTTCCATTGAGATTATTACACGCTCCAGATGAAAGACCAAACAGTTCCATTGAGATTATCACACGCTCCAGATAAAAGACGAAACCGTTCCATTGAGATTATCACACGCTCCAGATGAAAGACGAAACAGTTCCATTGAGAATATCACAAATCAACACCATGCAGGTGCGATTTGTAATATCTAAACACCTGACTGATGTTAAACAACACCTGATTCCGTGCTGGAGAGAGAGAGAGAGAGAGAGAGAGAGAGAGAGAGAGAGAGAGAGAGAGAGAGAGAGTGAGCGAGAGAGACAGAGAGAGAGAGTGAGCGAGAGAGAGAGAGAAAGAGAGAGAGAGAGAGAGAGAGAGAGAGAGAGAGCTCTCGTAATGCTGAGCTGGTGTGCATCAGGGTTAAGATCAAAGACGAAAGTTTAGACCTATAAATGCATTATTTTGTATGCGCTCACTAAGCCTCACCACCGAATCCTATTAAGGTCGTTCCGCATTCGGATCATGCGTAGGGAAAGCCTAGATGAGCAGGAAGTGACGTCAATGTGCGCCTTTGGGGACGCCTGAGAAGAGTATTGTGTGGACACGTGGGCAGACGGTAAATGGTTTTTTCATCCTGCAGTCAGCTGTAGCAGGAAACCGAAACCTATTGCTCACCCGACCTCTTCTCCAGGGAACGTCACGCACTTCAATCTTATTGACGTAACATTCTTCATTCCTGCTACTTTACTACCGTGACCACATCGCCAGTCCCCTGCAGAGCTAATTTAACAAACAACTTGTTATTGTCTATGTTGTTTTTGGTGTTTCACGTTGTGTTTTGTATTGTTTGTTATTTTCTTCCAGCTTACTTTCCAGATCAGATGAGTGAAAGACTTAGTCATACTACAACAGGCTTTGCCGCGTCACAAATAATTACCCCTCATACACAGTTTACCGTAAATAAAAAGGCGTCTTCTTACAAAACTTTGTAAACAGATGGAATGTTTATTAGCATGACATTACCAATTTGTGTGCAGGAATGCATTCCATCACACGGACTTTAAAGATCCTGACGCTCATGACCCAGACAAGTGAGTGCCAGCTACAAGAACGTAACCAGGAAGCACTAGACCTTAACCCCACCCCTACCCTCATCTTGAGGTCGTTGTGCGGCTGGTGCGCTTTGATTAAAAAGGTTGCCCCAATTTCGTCCCTATTGGTGGCGAAAATTATCCCACAAATCATTGTAAACATATTCACACAATAGCAATTGTTTCAAAATATTTAGGAGTTATTATAATCCCCTTCATTTGTTATCAACAAGGACAAGTGAAAACAGATGATCCCACATCCAGAAGAAACTATTATAGAATGAAACAAGTGATACTATATTATAGAATAGAATGAAACAAGTGATACTATAATATAGAATGAAACAAGTGATACTATTAAAAAATGTGATAATGTAAGGTGCCGTGAGGAATATACCTAATGATGTTGCTTTAGTGACGCTGCCATTGCCAATTATTTTTAAGGTAATGGTAGACTCCTGCTTCTCCCATAAGACAATATCTTCTTCATCAGCTAAGATTTCCAAACAGACAATACCTTCATCAGTTTAGTTCTCCACACAGGCAATATCCTCATCAGTTAAATGCAAGGCCATGGCATATTTTACTGACGCCTTTTCAGCGGTCGTTGTCCTGATATGAGCTGGAGATCAGTTAAGGAAAGCGTTACGAAGCCTGCTGCGTTGGGTAATCAGCCTGCTCGCCTTGCTGTGACTGCTGCACCCCAACAAAGAGATAGACTGCGGCACGTTTACACTCGGCAGTCTCATTATAGCAGACAGACTGGGGGACGAGTGGGTGAACCCAGGTGGTAAAACAGAGCATTAGTCCCCTGCAGTTAACTGTGTACTGATACATAAAGTCCATTCTTACACTGTGTTCTGATACATAAAGTCCATTCTTACACTGTGTTCTGATACATAAAGTCCATTCTTACACTGTGTTCTGATACATAAAGTCCATTCTTACACTGTGTTCTGATACATAAAGTCCATTCTTACAATGTGTTCTGATACATAAAATCCATTCTTACACTGTGTTCTGATACATAAAGTCCATTCTTACAATGTGTTCTGATACATAAAATCCGTTCTTACACTGTGTTCTGATACATAAAGTCCATTCTTACACTGTGTTCTCATACATAAAGTCCTTTCTTACACTGAGTACTGATACAAAAAGTCCATTCTTACAATGTATACTGATACATAAAGTCCACTCTTACACTGTGTTCTGATACATAAAGTCCATTCTTCCACTGTGTACTGATACCTAAAGTCCATTCTTCCACTGTGCACTGATACACAAAGTCCATTCTTACACTGTGTACTGATACCTAAAGTCCATTCTTACACTGTGTACTGATACCTAAAGTCCATTCTTCCACTGTGCACTGATACACAAAGTCCATTCTTACACTGTGTACTGATACATAAAGTCCATTCTTCCACTATGTACTGATACATAACGTCCATTCTTACACTGTGTACTGATACATAAAGTCCATTCTTACACTGTGTACTGATACACAAAGTACATTCTTCCACTGTGTACTGATACATAAAGTCCATTCTTACACTGTGTACTGATACACAAAGTCCATTCTTACACTGTGTACTGATACATAAAGTCCATTCTTGCACTGTGTACTGATACATAAAGGCCATTCTTACACTGTGTACTGATAAAATGTACCGAGACACAAAATCCATTCTTACACTGTGTTATCATACAAAAAGTCCATTCTTACAATGTATACTGATACATAAAGTCCACTCTTACACTGTGTTCTGATACATAAAGTCCATTCTTCCACTGTGTACTGATACCTAAAGTCCATTCTTCCACTGTGCACTGATACACAAAGTCCATTCTTACACTGTGTACTGATACCTAAAGTCCATTCTTACACTGTGTACTGATACCTAAAGTCCATTCTTCCACTGTGCACTGATACACAAAGTCCACTCTTACACTGTGTTCTGATACATAAAGTCCATTCTTCCACTGTGTACTGATACCTAAAGTCCATTCTTCCACTGTGCACTGATACACAAAGTCCATTCTTACACTGTGTACTGATACCTAAAGTCCATTCTTACACTGTGTACTGATACCTAAAGTCCATTCTTCCACTGTGCACTGATACACAAAGTCCATTCTTACACTGTGTACTGATACATAAAGTCCATTCTTCCACTATGTACTGATACATAACGTCCATTCTTACACTGTGTACTGATACATAAAGTCCATTCTTACACTGTGTACTGATACACAAAGTACATTCTTCCACTGTGTACTGATACATAAAGTCCATTCTTACACTGTGTACTGATACACAAAGTACATTCTTCCACTGTGTACTGATACACAAAGTCCACTCTTACACTGTGTACTGATACACAAAGTCCATTCTTACACTGTGTACTGATACACAAAGTCCACTCTTACACTGTGTACTGATACACAAATTCCACTCTTACACTGTGTACTGATACACAAATTCCACTCTTACACTGTATACTGATACACAAAGTCCATTCTCATGTAGCTAGTCAGCCCCCCCCCCCCCCCCCACACCTCCACTCCTTGCATGCAAATTTTAAAAAATGTCTTCTTTTCAAAACTACAATACCCTTAAACATGGAAAGTCCCTCCCCCTCCTCCTCACTCTCCCACCTCTAAAGGGCATTTGTCATGTCACAGAGGTTAAGGCAGTATTCCTCCAAACTGTCCAACTAACATCTCTTATTTGGGGGCTATAGCTGACTTTGAATCACAAACTGTCCAACTAACATCTCTTATTTGGGGCTATAGCTGACTTTGAATCACAAACTGTCCAAATAACATCTCTTATTTGGGGCTATAGCTGACTTTGAATCACAAACTGTCCAACTAACATCTTTTATTTGGGGCTATAGCTGACTTTGAATCACAAACTGTCCAACTAACATCTCTTATTTGGGGTTATGGCTGACTTTGAATGACAAAGTGCAAGGCACAGTGCAAGGAGGTAGAAGAAGAGGGAGACCGAAAAAGAGGTGGGAGGACAACATTCGAGAATGGACTGGTTTGACACTGAGCGAAGCCATCAGGGCTGCTTAGGACAGAGAAAGATGGAGTATGCTGGTTAGACGATCATCTGTGGTGCCCCTACGACCTCCGGGTTACGGGACAGGATAGGATAGGATAGGAATCACAAAGTGGAATTTGGACGAGTTCACAATCCTACAAATTACACGAATGTAGGCAAGCTTTTGAGAAGAAATAACATTCATCATAATAACAATAAGAAATAACATTCATCATAATAACATAATAACAATAAGAAATAACATTCATCATCGGGTGTCGGATAGCGCAGTGGTTGGAGCACTCCCTACTGTGTCGCAAGTTAAGCACCGTCCAGTGCGGTTAGCACTTGGATGGGTGACCGCAAAACGTGAAGCGACAAATAACAACGCCTCCAGTTGACTCAACTGTGACTGAGTACCTACTCTCTTAAGGGTGGAGAAGGTAAAGCAGCGAGGGAGAGAGATGGGCATCACCCTCATTACGCTGGCCCAAGATAAGTGTGATCTCCAACATCACGCTCCCCTACGGCCACAAGGCTATGGGACTACTTTTACCTTTTTTTTTAAACCATGTTGAACCTGTTGCGAGATAGTTCCAGTGAGACAGAAGAAAGGTGTAGTAGTGTTGGAGGACTGAAATGGACTTTTGTTTAGTCTGGTGGACCCAATACACAGACTCATTTATCGGACGGCAGAGCCGACTTTCTAAACTAGTGCACAGACCGTGTGTGTCTAAATGTAGCTCAGATTAAATCAAGATAGAGGAAGCAATATGCCCCGTCTTTCAAAGAAACCGTAATTAGATAAGGAGTCTTTTTATTTGTGTGGGGTGGGGGGAGGGGAGGAGCGGGTAGGGAGTGGGGTACAGACGTCAGCTGTAGGTCTCATCATGGAGGTTAATGGACACTGCAGGCTGCTTTTCACCTTCCTCTTTCTTCAGTACTAACACCATCGCTACATTAAATACTTCACTGCCACTTTCCCCCGCGCATTGCTGTAAGAGTTTTGCACGAAAACTTCACCAGAATGAAAGGTTTAACGTCCGCGCCCACCATTGGCGATATGGCAGAAAGAGACAACCACCTCAGGGAAGAGAGCTAGACAGACCTCAGATACAGGATACAAAATATATTATTTCCCGAGTGAAAGCACAAGGACTACATTTGGACAACGCTGCAGCACATTATTAACAAGCACTCCTACAACTGATGGATAAGGTGACAGCACAAAAGCTAAAAACATATTAGAAGATAAAAACAAAAAGATCAACTGTACAAAAGGGCACATAGCTGACAAGTTTATAATAAAAAGGTCACATTACGCAAACATCGGGCAACATCCAACCAAAGAACCAAACAAATCAACAACAACAATGTAACAAGAGGCCAGATTTACACAGCACATTTTAAGCTTTTGCCCTGTTTAGTCAGTTGTAACACTAAGGTTAATGTTACGCTGAAGCAGACGACAGAAGTTACTGATGGGTGCTACACTCTGCTATACGGACGGTAGCGCAATATAGTGGCATCATCCAGCTTACGTTAGAGCAGAGTTACAGCCAATCGGGACAGAGAGAGATTAGGGAGACCTGTTCTACCTGGTTAGGCAGAGGCTAGGTAGAGAGTCATTCTGCGTTCAAACTGCCTAGAGCACGGAGCTCGGCTCTAACAGAAATCTCTCCACTGAAGAATAGACAGCAGGACTTGTTGAAAACTCTATTCAACTAAGTTAGCCACGGCCTGACATTGTCAAAAAGGTAAATGATCGTACTTTTTGTTTCATCGTGATGTATTGATGTTATTGTTGAATTATGTTTGTGAAATTTGCCATGCTTAAAATGGAATTGTTAGTCTAACGTTGCGTGACCATGTGGCGAACACGACCGGTTTTGACGCCATGTTGTATGCCTTACGGTCGGACCCACTGTTGTTTAACCTATATGTATGCTTGCAGACCAGTGGCTGTACCAGAGAATGTGTATCATATTAAATATTTCTCTATGTGTATAGTTAGCCATGATTTATATTTGTATATGTATAGGAAATTAGACTGGAGATTCCAATGGACCACGGACTTAGCAGAATGTTCGTCGGTTATATATAGAGATGTGGAGCTAATCACTGAGGGCTACTCCGGCCTTCAGTGAGACGCTCTGCACACACCTAGTATACAGGGTTGTGCAGAATTTCGTCTCATATGTTACAGAGGAGCAGACATCGTATCTTGAGCCCAACCAGGCGAAAGACAAGAACAAGTCGTCGCTGAACGTTGGCCTGCCGAGGCATCTCAAGCAATGAGCGACGAGAGCCCACCAGTCTAGCAACAAGGAGAAGAATCCACAGCAACACAGCTTATCAAGGAAGCAACCACAACACAGCTCTTCGAACATTCAGTTAAGTGCATATCGATGCAGTGCACTAAACCTGTATCAAAGGACCACAGTAGTCCACTCGTCCAGAACTCTGACCCTTAGGGCAGAAAGCAACCAGTGCCCGATGATGATAAAGTAGCTGCATAGAACTATCAAGAAGCGAACCAGTCAAAGAAACATTTGAACTTTTTAAGTTAGTATCGTACTTAGCAGATCGTGTATAGTGTAGAGAGAATAAATGTGTGATATTTACTGTTATCAAGTGGCTGGACTACCTATGTTTCATAGCCGTGTGAGAGCTAGTGTGACAGTGATCTTTTACCATTTTTCTTTCTATCTCTGTACCCCAGCCTAAACACAGACCGAGCTAAACAAATAAATGTATTAAGTAGAGTCACAAGGAGATTTACTAGCAATCCCCATCGACTTAAGACGAGTGGGTAATAGCATTCGAATGTGTAGAGCCCAGCAACAATAGACCCACCGTCACAAACAACAACAACAACAACAACAAATTACCCCGTGCTATTAACACACGTCCTCCATTCAACCTCGTGTTTGCACACTCACCAACGCACACACACAAACACACACACATGCACGCACGCATTGACGCTCACACACACGGAGAAAAAAGTAACCAGACGCGCAAAAAAAAAGATAGGCCTATTAGAATGACAACAGCATGAACAACATTGAACCACCAGAGGAATGATTCAGCTAATGTGGGTAGTGAAAATAGCCACTAGTTTATCTTGCCTATTACGGGATTGGAGCGCGTATGTTCAGATCTTAATGAAATTAATTTGGACCCACCGTCACATCTTAATTGGCGAGCGCACCCTATTAATTAAGATGTGACGGTGGGTCAATTGTTGCTGGGCTCTGCACAATGGAATGCTATTACCCACTCGTCTATCGTCTGCGGGGATCTAACAATCAAAAGTCTAAAACATGGCAAAACTTCACAAACATAATACAGCAATAATATCAATAAATCGCGATGAAACAAACGATTGATCATTTACCTTCTTGACAATGTCAGGCAATGGCTATACTCCGATGAATGATTTTTACCCGTCACCTGCTTTAGTCTTTCCGAGAGCGATTTTACAACGTGCGTCCGTCTACTGTGCTGTTCAGACAACGACTAATTCTCCTCCTGCTGGGGTCTGCTATCGTACGAGAATCGTAACGCCTGTAGTGAGGGTTGCGGGTGATTGGTCAGCTGGATGAGGTCATGGCTTATCTTAGTGAAACTGTAGCCTACACACGTGTAGAACAACCTAACTTCGGTCGTCTGCTAGTCAGCGACTTAACTTACATAGGTTACAGCAGGCTGAACGTTGAAGGCTTGAAGCCTTAGAGCTGAGTTGAACTAGCCTCTCGCGACACAACCATACCTCTCTGAACATTTTGAAATTGCTCAGTCCGTGTCAAAACAGTTATACCATGTATTGTGATATTGTTCAGTCCCTGTCAAAACAGTTATACCATGCACTGTGACATTGTTCAGTCCCTGTCAAAACAGTTATACCATGCATTGTGACAATGTTCAGTCCCTGTCAAAACAGTTATACCATGCACTGTGACATTGTTCAGTCCCTGTCAAAACAGTTATATCATGCACTGTGACATTGTTCAGTCCACGTCAAAACAGTTATACCATGCATTGTGACATTGTTCAGTCCCTGTCAAAACAGTTATACCATGCATTGTGACATTGTTCAGTCCCTGTCAAAACAGTTATACCATGCACTGTGACATTGTTCAGTCCACGTCAAAACAGTTATACCATGCATTGTGACATTGTTCAGTCCACGTCAAAACAGTTATACCATGCATTGTGACATTGTTCAGTCCACGTCAAAACAGTTATACCATGCATCGCCGCTATAAATCGTTTTAAACCTTCTTCAAATTGAAAACAATCCAGCACAACTTTTTATTCCCAGTGTCCTACATTTCTCCGCGTTCACCTTGATTTGGCTTTCGTGTTGTTGTAGTTCGTTTTTCTTCTTCTTCTTCTTCTTCTTCTTCTTCTTCTTCTTCTTCTTCTTCTTCTTCTTCTTCTTCTTCTTCTTCTTCTTCTCATTCTTCTTCTTCTCTTCTCTCTGCATTCCTCTTCACCCGGCTCCCGGACGACTCCAGTGGCAGCAAAACCAGCATGTGATTTGTTCTCAATAGCATCCAAAATAAGTCTTCCGCTCCCTCTTCACTTCCCCAGCGGAAAGATGCAGGTGCTAATCAGTTGGGTGCAGCTTTAATCAAGCCCGCCTCTAAACCCAGTTTACATTTAGCATCATGCGGTCCTTTTTCCAGGCATTAGCACTACTCCCATCGCATTCCGCCCCCTCCCCCCGCACTCCTCACTCTTCACCTCCCCCCCCCAAAAAAAGAAGAAGAAGAAGAAGAACTTTAAAACTTGGAACTTTGACCATTTACCAAATATAAAACGAACAGTAATAATCCAGGACAGGGCTTTGGGGAGAAGAGAAAGTGAAGGGGGGGGGGAGGTGGGGGGTGGAGAGAGGGCGTATAGTCAAAAAGGGGAGAACACGAAAAAAAAGTTAAAAAAAAAAGAGAATGATGATGATGGTGAAGAGGAAGAGGATGATGATGATGATGAAGAGGAGGATGATGATAATGATGACGACGTCGACGACAACGATGATGAGGATGATGATGAAGATGAAGGGAGGAGAAAAGAATTAGAAGAACAAGAACAAAAACTAGATTAACAAGACATTTTATACTCCAAAAACGTTGGAAAATGCTTTCCGACATTTGCGAACATTCAGAAAGTTAGTTGGTTAGTTAGTCATTTTTATAGGGTCTATGGGACTGCAAAGAGCCTAATGAGGACCACAACATGGTTGAAAGAGGACTCATCCCTGATTTATATTAAAAAAAATCTGCTGAAACAACTCTTATTGTAACACTGAAGGCACTCCACAAGCCGGTCACTTTTCAATAAAGGCCTCCCATGCACGGGGACGCTGAGAACCCCCGTTTACAAAAACAAAATAGAAAACAAACATAATTATAAAATATTAACAAAACACATACATATAAAATGCCTACATTAAATAATAATACCAAAGAAAGCCCTAGTGACCATTTGGCAGACAGCGTTCAATATCCCTAAGTTGACCCAACAGACCTCATACACAACTGAGTTTTGGGAGAGTTTTCAAGAAAAAGGGTTGGTGGCTGGTCTAGCAAAGAAGGTAGTAGATTGAAAGAACAGATTAGGAACAGGAAAGAACAAATAAGAATGACAAAAACATTGGTAATTTAAAGCATTAACATTCCACAAAGTGAGGATACTATTTATACA
This sequence comes from Oncomelania hupensis, assembly GCA_036898135.1. NCBI lineage: Eukaryota > Metazoa > Mollusca > Gastropoda > Littorinimorpha > Pomatiopsidae > Oncomelania > Oncomelania hupensis. The sequence continues at coordinate 3,037,749 of CM072518.1, forward strand.
GAAAATCCCCACACCACAACGGGGGTATTCAGAAAGTTTTTTTTTTAAATCCACATAAACCTATAACTAATATCAGTCAACTCACATAAATCCACTTACATTCTATGCTACATATATAAATAAGCAGGAGGAGGAGGAAGAAGAAGAAGAAGAAGAAGAAGAAGAAGAAGAAAAGGAGGAGAAGGAAGCGAAGCGACAGACTCATCGAAGATGCAACTAGCTGCAAACTGGAAAAATGGTTGGTGAAAACAGCCGTGGAAACGCCCGAAATGGAATGCTATATACGTTCTGTAACCCTTCATCCCCAGTCCTATAAGCGCCTGCTTTATCCTTTAACGGCTAGCCTACACCGCCTTTCTACACCTAAGTCTTCACTGAAAACTTGCAATATCAAACTGTTATGGTAAGCCTTCCTAATTATTCCCCTAACATTTCTGTTGTGTGCTTAGTGGAGTGTAAGGAAACGGACGTATTTGCTATCATATGGTTTTTATTGTTTTATTACCCACAATTTATCGGCATAACAAATTCCTCTATGTATGGCATTTGAAGTCAGAACACAGTCTGAGGTCTTAACAGCATTTGGCAAGATCGTGAAGCAGCCTTACTAAATCTGCAAAGGATGCTGCTGCTAATAATAATAATGATGATGAATGATGATCAACGGGCATGCCATCACGTTATGGATCTAATAATATATGAATTACTCACCATTCATTGCATTTTAGAACATCACAAGGGAACGGAGAGAGAGAGAGAGACAGAGAGAGAGAGAGAGAGACAGAGAGAGAGAGAGACAGAGAGAGAGACAGAGAGAGAGACAGAGAGAGAGAGAGATGTCCGACATGAGCCATGCAATATATCAAATCAGACATTGGATCCTGGAGGGAAAATGGCAGACTTCTGGCCCCAACCCTTTCGTTTCGATTTACGGAGCTTGCTTGGATCGCAATTCCGTTTCTTTAATTATTTTTTTTTCTCCTCCTTTTTTCTAGTTATCATCTCTTACCTGCCCTTTTTGCTCCACATACTATCTGTGACAGAACGTAGTGAGAGCTTTTTGCTCCACATACTATCTGTGACAGAACGTAGTGAGAGCTTTTTGCTCCACATACTATCTGTGACAGAACGTAGTGAGAGCTTTTTGCTCCACATACTATCTGTGACAGAACGTAGTGAGAGCTTTTTGCTCCACATACTATCTGTGACAGAACGTAGTGAGAGCTTTTTGCTCCACATACTATCTGTGACAGAACGTAGTGAGAGCTTTTTGCTCCACATACTATCTGTGACAGAACGTAGTGAGAGCTTTTTGCTCCACATACTATATCTGTGACAGAACGTAGTGAGAGCTTTTTGCTCCACATACTATCTGTGACAGAACGTAGTGAGAGCTTTTTGCTCCACATACTATCTGTGACAGAACGTAGTGAGAGCTTTTTGCTCCACATACTATCTGTGACAGAACGTAGTGAGAGCTTTTTGCTCCACATACTATCTGTGACAGAACGTAGTGAGAGCTTTTTGCTCCACATACTATCTGTGACAGAACGTAGTGAGAGCTTTTTGCTCCACATACTATCTGTGACAGAACGTAGTGAGAGCTTTTTGCTCCACATACTATCTGTGACAGAACGTAGTGAGAGCTTTTTGCTCCACATACTATCTGTGACAGAACGTAGTGAGAGCTTTTTGCTCCACATACTATCTGTGACAGAACGTAGTGAGAGCTTTTTGCTCCACATACTATCTGTGACAGAACGTAGTGAGAGCTTTTTGCTCCACATACTATCTGTGACAGAACGTAGTGAGAGCTTTTTGCTCCACATACTATCTGTGACAGAACGTAGTGAGAGCTTTTTGCTCCACATACTATCTGTGACAGAACGTAGTGAGAGCTTTTTGCTCCACATACTATCTGTGACAGAACGTAGTGAGAGCTTTTTGCTCCACATACTATCTGTGACAGAACGTAGTGAGAGCTTTTTGCTCCACATACTATCTGTGACAGAACGTAGTGAGAGCTTTTTGCTCCACATACTATCTGTGACAGAACGTAGTGAGAGCTTTTTGCTCCACATACTATCTGTGACAGAACGTAGTGAGAGCTTTTTGCTCCACATACTATCTGTGACAGAACGTAGTGAGAGCTTTTTGCTCCACATACTATCTGTGACAGAACGTAGTGAGAGCTTTTTGCTCCACATACTATCTGTGACAGAACGTAGTGAGAGCTTTTTGCTCCACATACTATCTGTGACAGAACGTAGTGAGAGCTTTTTGCTCCACATACTATCTGTGACAGAACGTAGTGAGAGCTTTTTGCTCCACATACTATCTGTGACAGAACGTAGTGAGAGCTTTTTGCTCCACATACTATATCTGTGACAGAACGTAGTGAGAGCTTTTTGCTCCACATACTATATCTGTGACAGAACGTAGTGAGAGCTTTTTGCTCCACATACTATATCTGTGACAGAACGTAGTGAGAGCTTTTTGCTCCACATACTATATCTGTGACAGAACGTAGTGAGAGCTTTTTGCTCCACATACTATATCTGTGACAGAACGTAGTGAGAGCTTTTTGCTCCACATACTATATCTGTGACAGAACGTAGTGAGAGCTTTTTGCTCCACATACTATCTGTGACAGAACGTAGTGAGAGCTTTTTGCTCCACATACTATATCTGTGACAGAACAATACTGGGCATACATAGAAGGTCTAATACTAGACAACCCAGAGAGTGAGACCACACCTCAAAAGAAGTTCTGGAGCTTCATTAAAGCACGCAGAACTGAAGGAATGGGCATCTCACCACTAAAAGAGGCAGGGAGATTGATCACAGACCCCAGAGAACAAGCCCAGCTGCTCAACGACCAGTTCCGCTCCGTCTTCAGCCCCAAAGAATCCATCTCAGAAGAAGAGTTTGTGCAGCGCTGCCCTCCACCTAAGGATCTACCCGAATTTCCAACTTGTGGAGAAATAGACATCACGGAGGAAGGTGTTAGAAGGCTACTGCTGAACCTCAACCCAAACAAGGCTTGTGGTCCTGACGGAATCACACCCAGACTGCTCAGAATAGTCGCAGAAGATATCAGTCCAGCCTTCACACTTCTTTTTCGCTGTTCTTACAAATCAAGCATCCTTCCACAAGACTGGAAACTAGCAAATATCACACCCGTATTCAAGAAAGGGGAGAGATACTCAGCAGTAAACTACCGACCCATCTCCCTTACCTGCATAGCCTGCAAATTAATGGAGCACATCATCACCAGCCATCTCATGTCCCACCTGGAAGATAACAACATCCTTGCACCAGAGCAACATGGCTTCCGACGTGGGCACTCCTGCGAGACACAGCTCCTGGGCTACGTAGATGAGACGACTGAGGAGCTGGAAAGGGGAAACCAGGAAGACACCATCGTCCTTGACTTCTCAAAGGCCTTCGACAAGGTAAACCACGCCCTGTTGATCCACAAGCTCCAGCGCTATGGAATAGGAGGCCACCTCAAGAATTGGATTGAGGACTTCCTGCATGGCCGGCAGCAAGCGGTGGTGGTTGAGGGAGCAAGATCCGATTTCACACCAGTGGAATCCGGGGTCCCCCAAGGCTCAGTCCTAGGACCGAGCCTATTCCTCCTGTATATAAATGACTTACCGACAGGCATCAAGTCCAAAGTTAGGCTATTCGCCGATGACACGATGTGCAGCAACACCACCAAAACCGAAGCTGACCAAAGAGTACTGCAGGAGGACCTCAACACCCTTGCATCCTGGGAAGAACAGTGGTCCATGCAGTTCCACCCAGAAAAGTGCTCCACCTTAAGCGTCACTAGAAAGAGGAAGAAGATCACCCCGGCATACAAACTGCATGGCCACACACTCGAAAATGTCAGCTCTACCAGGTACCTTGGCATCAACATCCAGGACGACATGAAGTGGAGAAACCATGTAAGCAACATCACTAATAAAGCAAACAAGACACTAGGCTTCCTCCGTCGCAACCTCAGGATTGGCAACAAGAAGGCAAAGGAAACTGCGTACAAGGCCTTTGTCCGTCCAATCCTCGAATACGCAGCAACAGTATGGGACCCTCACACAGTCACCGAGACTCTAGCCATCGAAAAAGTACAACGCAGAGCAGCGAGATGGGTCTCAGATCGACATCGGCGTTCATCCTGTGTAGACACCATCATGGAATCCCTCAACTGGCCCTCTCTTCAAGAACGACGACACAGAGCCCGCCTAGAGATGATGTACAAATATCACTATGGCCTAGTATCCATCAACTCCAACTACTTGCCCAAACCATCAGAAAATAGGCTGAGTACCAGGAAGAATAACAGCTGCTGCTACGACATCCCCCACTGCAGAACTCAGTATAGGCAGATGTCGTTTTTCCCAAGAACAATACCTGACTGGAACAATCTGCCTGACGATGTCGTCACTGCAGAGTCCCTGGACACCTTTAAGTCCAGGTTGACCTCCTGCCTGTAACATGATGCTCCTTCCCACACTCCATGCACCCTCTCCTCCCCTATCCTCACTCCCCACGTATCCCCTTTCCTGACCCACCCCAACCCCCCAGTCACTGATTCCCTCCCTCCCCCGATCACCCCTGTACCCTTCCCTTCTCCTATTATCATCTAAATAACAATGCATAGCCTCCAGTATCCTCAAAGTACACCCGACCTAAAATACCTCAAATACAAAGCGCGTCTTAGCACCCAAAAAGCGACAAAATCATCAAAATACTGATGTTGGTCGTCTACAGGAAGAAGAAGAGAACGTAGTGAGAGCTTTTTGCTCCACATACTATATCTGTGACAGAACGTAGTGAGAGCTTTTTGCTCCACATACTATATCTGTGACAGAACGTAGTGAGAGCTTTTTGCTCCACATACTATCTGTGACAGAACGTAGTGAGAGCTTTTTGCTCCACATACTATATCTGTGACAGAACGTAGTGAGAGCTTTTTGCTCCACATACTATCTGTGACAGAACGTAGTGAGAGCTTTTTGCTCCACATACTATATCTGTGACAGAACGTAGTGAGAGCTTTTTGCTCCACATACTATCTGTGACAGAACGTAGTGAGAGCTTTTTGCTCCACATACTATATCTGTGACAGAACGTAGTGAGAGCTTTTTGCTCCACATACTATCTGTGACAGAACGTAGTGAGAGCTTTTTGCTCCACATACTATCTGTGACAGAACGTAGTGAGAGCTTTTTGCTCCACATACTATCTGTGACAGAACGTAGTGAGAGCTTTTTGCTCCACATACTATCTGTGACAGAACGTAGTGAGAGCTTTTTGCTCCACATACTATCTGTGACAGAACGTAGTGAGAGCTTTTTGCTCCACATACTATCTGTGACAGAACGTAGTGAGAGCTTTTTGCTCCACATACTATCTGTGACAGAACGTAGTGAGAGCTTTTTGCTCCACATACTATCTGTGACAGAACGTAGTGAGAGCTTTTTGCTCCACATACTATCTGTGACAGAACGTAGTGAGAGCTTTTTGCTCCACATACTATCTGTGACAGAACGTAGTGAGAGCTTTTTGCTCCACATACTATCTGTGACAGAACGTAGTGAGAGCTTTTTGCTCCACATACTATATCTGTGACAGAACGTAGTGAGAGCTTTTTGCTCCACATACTATCTGTGACAGAACGTAGTGAGAGCTTTTTGCTCCACATACTATATCTGTGACAGAACGTAGTGAGAGCTTTTTGCTCCACATACTATATCTGTGACAGAACGTAGTGAGAGCTTTTTGCTCCACATACTATATCTGTGACAGAACGTAGTGAGAGCTTTTTGCTCCACATACTATATCTGTGACAGAACGTAGTGAGAGCTTTTTGCTCCACATACTATCTGTGACAGAACGTAGTGAGAGCTTTTTGCTCCACATACTATATCTGTGACAGAACGTAGTGAGAGCTTTTTGCTCCACATACTATCTGTGACAGAACGTAGTGAGAGCTTTTTGCTCCACATACTATATCTGTGACAGAACGTAGTGAGAGCTTTTTGCTCCACATACTATCTGTGGCAGAACGTAGTGAGAGCTTTTTGCTCCACATACTATCTGTGACAGAACGTAGTGAGAGCTTTTTGCTCCACATACTATCTGTGACAGAACGTAGTGAGAGCTTTTATCTGTGACAGAACGTAGTGAGAGCTTGAAAATGCTTCTATGTGGAGAAGAGGCGTAGCGGGACCGCGACGTCAGCAAGAATCAGCATGATTTATCCTCTCTTTATTGACAAGGAAGACATATTTAATCTTGCCATGGGAGAAACACGTTCTGAAATAACATACAGTACATTTCATCTTTTTTTAAATCTCTCTCTCTCTCTCTCTCTCTTCTCTCTCTCTCTCTCTCTCTCTCTCTCTCTCTCTCTCTCTCTCTCTCTCTCTCTCTAACCCCATCTTCCTTCAAATCGCAAATCGCTCATCGTCTGTCCGTCTTCTTTCTCTTCTTTCTCATTCCAACATTCCTTCTGCTTTGCTTCCATCCTTAAAAAAAGAAGAATGAAGAAGGAGGAGGAGAAGGAGGAGGAGGAGGAGAAGAAGAAGAAGAAGAAGAAGAAGAAGAAGAAGAAGAAGAAGAAGAAGAAGAAGAAGAAGAAGAAGAAGAAGAAGAAGAAGAAGAAGAAGAAGGAAGAGAAAAGGAAGAAGAAAAAAGAAGAAGAAGAAGAAGAAGAAGAAGAAGAAGAAGAAGAAGAAGAAGAAGAAGAAGAAGAAGAAGAAAGATAGGCGGTACTTCCCCTTGCGAGTCCTAATCTACGTTCCCTGACGACCCATAACTATCCCAACACATAAACCACCTCTGTCACACCAGCCAAAACTAAATCATCACGTCTTCTACATCAAACACAAGTCGGCATCAATGATAATGTTGATAATGATGACGATGGTAACGATGATGATGACGCTGCTGAAGAATGGAGTGCTTGTTTAGCGGACGATAGAGGAAGCATTAAGGCAGAGAAATCGGTCCCCAAAGGAAAAGTACCAGCAGCAAAACAAAACACAACAGGCTCCTGTGGGCCTACAAAAAACAACGTAGGCTTAATGGCAGTGATCTCCCTTGACAGTTCCTGAACTGTCTTTATTGCTTAGCATTTTATGCTCATGCTCTTCTTCTTGTTATTTTTACTGCAATATATGTCTGTATATTAGGCCTGTCTGTGTCCATCTTAATTCTCTCTCTGTCTATATGTCTGTCAACTAGGCCTGTCTGTGTACATCTTAATTCTCTCTCTGTCTATATGTCTGTCTATTAGGCCTATCTGTGCTGATCTTAATTCTATCTGTCCGTGTCCATCTTAATTCTCTCTCTGTCTGTGTTTCTCCTTCTCTTCTTCTTTTCTTCTCTTTCTCTGTTCTTACCCCATTGGCAGCCCCTCTACCACAGACAACGTGCCGGTGACATGCATTGTCAGTATTATTTTAGTATTACCGTAGTCAATCAATCAATCAATCTTTAATTTAATGTCTGTTCACACATTTAGGTGATATTAGACATAATTACCGTAGTTAATCTGTTCATGTGCATCCAGAACAATCAAATCTGTACTGGATCTCCGTTTGTCTACAGTTCTGTTGTGTGGAAAATGAAAATACTCTTTTATTGGGCCATAAACCTTTACGCCACTACACTACTGCTGTGTTGAATATCATCAACTAATCTCTACACTTCAGCGCTTCACAGAGAAAGATAGGAAGGGAGGGGGGAGGGAGAAGGTAGAAAGAGAGAGAGAATCACAGGAATTTAACTCAGTCCAAACATCTCCCGTTGAGTTAAGAGTCTTACTATAAAACTTGAAGAAGACAACCACATTGAAGTAAAGGGGAAACACGCAAGACTCCCGACAGACAACGACAAAGAAGAAGAAGAAGAAGAAGAAGAAGAAGAAGAAGAAGAAGAAGAAGAAGAAGAAGAAGAAGAAGGCAACGTAATGATACAGGATCTAGGGCTTGCTATTTGGAGCAGGCCATAAATCTGCTTAAGGCGCGGAGACCGCAGTAAAGACGATGTGCAATAGCTATAGTAGGACAGTGCGGCCTTGTTCCACCACACAGCAACATTACATGATTATTGCTTTAGGTCCAGCTCCCTCTTCCGAGCCAAATCAGGACCAACCACACAGCAAAAGGCCATTCATCTCAAATAGGCCCATAGTTTTCTTATTCATCGGTCCTTTTCTTTTTATCCTTCTCCTCTTTATCGTCTGTCATTGTGACGGTGCGTCTATTGTTGCTGGGCTCTGCACAATGGAGTGCTATTACCCACTCGTCTTAAGTCGATAGGGATCGATAGTAAATCTCCATCTGACTCTATTTAATACATTTTTATATGTTTAGCTCGGTCCGTGTTTAGGCTGGGGTACAGAGATAGAAAGAAAAATGGTAAAAGATCACTGTCACACTAGCTCTCACACGGCTATGAAACATAGGTAGTCCAGCCACTTGTTAACAGTAAATGTCACACATTTATTTCCTCTACTCTATACACGATCTTCGAAGTGCGATACTAACTTAAAAGTTCAAATGTCAATTCGAATGGTTCGCTTCTTGATAGTTCTATGCAGCTACTCTAACATCATCGGGCACTGGATGCTTTCTGCCCTAAGGGTCAGAGTTCTGGAAGAGTGGACTACTGTGGTCCTTAGATACAGGTTTGGTGCACTGAGTTCACATGCACTTAACTCAATGTTAGAAGAGATAGGGTTGTTGTGGTCGATTCCTTGATGAGCTGTGTTGTTGTGGATTCTTCTCCTTGCTGCTAGATTGGTGGGCTCTCGTCGCGCATTGCTAGAGCAGCCGATGCAGGCCAACTTTCAGTGAAGACTTTTTTTGTATTTTGCCTGGTTGGGCTCACGATACGATGCCTGTTCGTCTGTAACATATGAGACGAAATTCTGCACCACCATTTACACTAGGTGTGTGCAGAGCGTCGCACTGAAGGCCGAAGTAGCCCTCAGTGATTAGGTCCACATCTCTATATATAAGCGACGAACATTCTGCTAAGTTCGTGGTCCACTGGAATCTACACTCTAATTTCCTATACATATATAAATATAAATCATGGCTAAATATACACATAGAGAAGTAATTAATATTATACACATTCTCTGGTACAGCCACTGGTCTGCAAGAATACATATAGGTTAAACAACAGTGGATCCGAATGGATTTCATCATGGCGTCGACCGGTCGTGTTCGTCACGTGGTCACGCAACGTTGGACTAACAATTCAATTCTAAACATGGCAATTGCACAAACATAATTCAACAATAATATCAATACAGCACGATGAAGCAAAAGTATGTTCATTTACCTTTTTGACAATGTCAGGCCGTGGCTAACTTAGTTGAATAGAGTTTTCAACAGTCCCTGCTTATCTAGACTTCAGTGGAGAGATTTCTTAGAGCTGAGCTCTGTACTATAGGCAAGTTGAACAGCGATTGACTGCCTATCGCGGTCTGCCTCAACCGGGTAGAACCGGTAAACCTAAGCGTCCTTTGACCTGATAGGCTGGACTGCTGGCTATCCGTAAGCTGAATGATGTCACTATACTGCGCTATCGTCAGCATTAGAAAAGTGTAGCAAAGAGCAAACTTCTGTCGCTGCTGCAGGGTAACATTAACCTACTATGGTTACAGCTGACTAAACAAGGCAAAAGCTTAAAAGTGCTGGGTAAACCTAGCCTCTTGTTACAGTCATCATCATCATCATCATCATCATCATCATCATCATCATCATCATCATCATCATCATCATTGTCACGGAAAGAAGTTTTATATTATCTGAATATGTTGTCTTTGTATTCTGGATAAAAAACACTAACTAATGTTATAAATAAGCGTCATTAATAATTATTATTAAGCTTAGAGTACAAATGGATAATGGGTTTTCGTGTTGCTCGTGCTGTTCTATGTTCTATGTTTGTGTGTCTGTATGTGCGTAGTGGGTCTGTGTGGTCGCGTGACGTATGTTGTGCTCACACAGTAGTTCTTGAAAGAAATAATTATAATGAATTGGAGACTGACTATAGCTGTCGAAGGAGGTGGTCGTGCGTCTGCAGTTGTGTGTAGCTGAAAAGGAGCTACGTCTTGATAGTACAGCTGAGGAGAAATGGAGCTGTGAGGTGTTGAGAAGGAATGGAGTTATGAGATATTGAGTAAGGTAGAGGAAAAGCAGACGAAGAAAACGACAGTTGAGAAGAGAAATAGATGAAGGTGAAAGAAGAAGATGAGACAAGACAGCTAGAGAGTCAGAAGGCGGCGGTGCAGATTGAGAGAAGGAGAGAACAGAGGAGTGGATTGACGATTTGAGAGAGCACAGGAGATCAGAGCTACAAGAACGATAGCTAAGTACTTTGTCACGTGACCCACTTGTCTGTCCTGTTCGTTGTACGTGTATTTGTGTGGTTATATAGTTTGTGAGGGGGATTATTGTTGGTTAACTGGGTGAATATTGAACCTGAACTAATATTGAACATGAACGGATTTACGGACTTTGTTTATTTCCTAAGTAAAAGTGTATAAATGTTAATTGGACTGGACTCGGGTATGTAAATGAACGTTGCGCGAGAGTATGAGGGGTGTTGTCTTTCTTGTCTGATAACTTTATAGTGTATTGTTTTGTTTATCTAGTGTTTGTTTATCTCTTTCTATATTTACTTCTTTAATTCTTTACAATCATCATCATCATCATCATCATCATCATCATCATCATCATCATCATCATCATCATCATCATCATCATCATCATATTCTTCTTCTTCTTCTTCGTCCCCCTCCCCTCCTTCTTTATGTGATCCTCATTAGGCTGTCCCTCTTCCTCCTCCTTGTTGTGACACAAGGACTAAAACAAGGGCGCCACATACGCCAGTCCACCCAGCTGTGAAGGGGTAGCGGGCTCTGTTTAGAAAGGTCAGGTAAATAAAGGGACAGGTAATGCAGCTAGGGAGAGGACACTGGCACCATTAAGCTGGACAAGAGAAACAGGAGGTCTCAAACGCCTCTAACGCCAAACAGCGAACGTTTACGGGAGAAAGTCTGCAGAATAGGGGGGAGGGGTGGAGGGTTGGTTAGGGAAGACCTTTTTTAAACCAGAAAACAAAGCCACTTTGTGGAAAAAAAAGAAGCCCAAGAATGTTGCTAATTTTAAAAAAAAAGCGGTTCAAGAATAGGGCAGGTAAATTGCCGTTGGCATGACTAGCCTGTTGACTGCCATCTGAACCACATTCGGCACCAAAGCATTGGGATTTACTGTAACTCTGGTGAAACGTTAAAGGATTGTACCGCAGGCGCCAGAGCCCCGTGCTGAGCAAGACTGAATTTCAGTTGACCTCAGCCGTGATTGCCCCCAAGTGAAAACTGTAAGCCAACACCCTGGGCTGAGAGAATAAACCGAGGTCTAGTCTGTCAACGCACGCATTCTATCACATGGAGTTAGGATCCGGACGCTGATGTGGTAGACGGGGGAGTGCCGGCTACATAAATACACCCAACACTAGGTCCCTTCTCCCCATCCCCGGTCGCCCAGGATTGTGCTCAGTTGTCTGGGTGTCAGAGTATGATGATGATGATGATGATGATGATGAGGATGATGATGATGATGATGGTGATGATGATGATGATGATGATGATGATGATGTTCACTTGTAATGCGCGTGTCTCCATCCATCGTTGAATGCTCAGTGCAAAATAAGGATAAACAAAAAATAACAAAAACGATATGAAAGATAAAGTCCGGAGTGAAAGTGGGGGGATGAAGGTGGATAGCAGAAATTAGGAGGTGCTTGGTTCACTAAATAAAGTTATTTCAATGTAAACAAGTGAGATTTCAGTCTCTTACTGAACGACAGTCTGCCCCTTCGACAGTCTCAGGTAGTGTATTCCATAATTTGGGGACTGCATTGTGTAGGAATCTGGCACCAGACACCTTTTTGTTTTTCTCCTCAGAGGATGGCAGGCGAAAACGGAACTGGGAAGAAGAACGAAGCTCACAAGACGGCTCCTCTATAGGAACCAGCTCAGACAGGTCTCCGGGAGCAGTCTCGTGCACACATGCAAAGCAATTGACAAAATATGGTAAAATTCGTTTCTCTACAGGGAACCAATGCAGAGATTCGGGTACAGTGTAATGTGGTCTGGCTTAGAGCGTTTGACTATCCCGACTATCCCCGACTAACGGCTAAGTTTTGGATGTTGTGCAGTTTGTCCAACAGACGTCAGACGATGCAGTTTGTCCAACAGACGTCAGACGATGCAGTTTGTCCAACAGACGTCAGACGATGCAGTGTGTCCAACAGACGTCAGACGATGCAGTGTGTCCAACAGACGTCAGACGATGCAGTGTGTCCAACAGACGTCAGACGATGCAGTGTGTCCAACAGACGTCAGACGATGCGTTCAATGCAGCAAGTGCACGCCTCGGACAGCTTGGGTTAGATTTTGTATCGGCCAGCGCCTTGAGCAGCTCTTGAGCTGGAGAAGCGCTAAAAAAGAAGGACACAAGTGAAGTGGGTAGAGTAATGACGTATGGACCTGTTGATATTTTTGGCGTTCCACGTGGCTGGCGGTTAAATCGCATGCTACTAGCGGTTTGTGTCAGTCAATGCACTGTGGCAGCTGTTCTAAACATTCCTGCTTTTGGAACATACCTTCACCTTTCGTTGCTAACCGTTGTCTGTTACAATTAACAGCAATATACAGGGAGAGTTGCCATTCACGCTGCTAACCCTCAATTCTTCCATTCACTTGCTCTCTCTCTCTCTCTCTCTCTCTCTCTCTCTCTCTCTCTCTCTCTCTCTCTCTCTCTCTCATGATAAGATTGGCAAGTTGCCATGTCACCATTCACTTCAAGAGGCGGTCTACTGTCTAGCACCACTTCTTATTTGATTTTGTTGTTGTTGGGATGTTGTTCGTTCCGTTATTGTCATACGTAGGCCGCACACACATTCCCTGTATTTTAATAGGGACAATATAAATTCGGATGATGATTCCGATTCTGTAAAATACAAACGTATTAATTTCTCCGCATGGTCCCACGGAGAATGGGTTTTTCTCCTTCCGGATTTTACATCATCGACCTTGACCTTGCTCCAGAATTAAGGGTCAGATCTTCAAACTCTTTTTTGTTTTAAAATGTGAACTACTTCACTCCTGAGGATGGAACATACATGTGACATTTCCTTCAGCAAATGCTGAGTGAGTTGTGGGATGTTACACAGAAATGCAGGCAGTCAAATGTTAAAACAATGTGGCATTCATTGTGGTAGTACGTTCACCCTGTACTGAACGCCAAGGTTGCTCTACCTTCATTCCAAAGACGTGTGTTGCGTTTGGTTGAAGCGCGAGAGGCTCCCTTAAAGCTGCATGAAAGCTGTTCCCAACAACTGCAATTGTTGACAACCTGATTTTCAAGTACTGGTCGGGATGATCCGTGCAGTAACACTGCTAACAAACTTGCTGCAGGTGATCTTGCTACCTGTGACTACAACAGTTTGAACCAAACCTTGGGAGGAGAAGGCCATTAAAAACAAATACGTTGATTAACTTTAAAATACTCTCTCAATTATTAATCAGAGAACTTACGGCAAAGGGACATTTTAGGCGGCAACATGAGAGAGACGGCGCTTTAACTGTGTTCCATGGTGCGCACGGCTAGGGAGGACTACGGCGATATAGCGCTTGAACAGCCTACTGCATGGCACTAAGGGAAATTAATGACTTAACAGTAATGACGCAGGCGGGCTAAATGTAGCGAACTGGTCCTACCTGATCCCACCGTTTTTAATTTTGATTATATATATGTGTGTGTGCGTGAGGGGTATGAGGACAAGGGGGATGGGGAGGGGGGGGGCGAGGTCAGGTGTGAGTGCGAGCACTGTTAGACACGTCCTGCCGTTTATCCATAACGGCACATCTTTTAATACCTCCGTTGGGGTGCCGGGGGTTTCAGTATAAATAGTATCCCCACTTTCTGGAAATGTAGTGCTTTAAATTCCCACTGTCGCTGTCTTTCACATTTGCTCTTTCTCATTCCTGCTCTGTTCTATCAATCTGCTATACTATCTTCTTCTTCGCTAGACTAGTCATCTACCTTTTTTCTTGAAAACTCTTCCGGGACAAGACTCCTTATTTGTGTATGAGGTCTGTTGGATCAGCTTGGGAATATTGGACGCTTTCTGCCAGGTGGTCACTACGGCTTCCTATGATGTTATTATTTAGCAATGTAGGCATTTTATATGTATGTGTTTTGTTGATAATTTATAATGATGTTTGTATTCTATTTTGTTTTTGTAAACTTGGGTTCGATAAATTAGAGTATAGCCTCAGCGTCCCCTGCGTGGGATGTCTTTATTGTAAAGTGACTGGCTGGTGGAGAGCTTTCAGTTTTACCACTAGGGTTGTTTCAGCAGATCTTTTATGCGGATCAAGGGTTGTCCGGTCCTGATTTGGCTCGGAAGAGTCCGCTGGACCTAAAGCAATAATCATGTAATGTAACATCTTTTAATCAACATCTGTCAATTGAGCAAATAACTCTCTCTTTTTCTCTCTCTCTTTTAAAAAAAAAATACAGCTGTCCTATGTTCAAAATCACACACGGAGAAACACCTGCATATTTTGATACATTTTTTACTAAGCCAATTGATGGGAATAGACTTTATAATTATAAACTCGTATTGATTTATATAAAAATAGCCTATCATTTAATGGAGCTGCTCTTTGGAACTTTCTCCATCTGGAGTGTAAACATTGCGACACACAGTTTTCTTTCAAATGTAAAATATGTAGGCGTCTGGGAAATTAATACTAAAAGTGATGTATGGTATATATCTAGTCATTGATGTAATTTTTTTATATTATTTTTTTAGTAGTAGTAGTAGATGTAGTAGTAGTAGATGTAGTAGTAGTAATAGTAGTAGTAGATGTAGTAGTAGTAGTTGTAGATGTAGTAGTAGTAGTAGTAGTAGATGTACTAGTAGTAGTAGTTGTAGATGTAGTAGTAGTAGTTGTAGATGTAGATGTAGTAGTAGTAGTAGTAGATGTAGTAGTAGTTGTTGTTGTAGATGTAGTAGTAGTAGTAGTAGATGTAGTAGTAGTTGTTGTAGATGTAGTAGTAGTAGTAGTAGATGTAGTAGTAGTAGTTGTAGATGTAGTAGTAGTTGTTGTAGATGTAGTAGTAGTAGATGTAGTAGTAGTAGTAGATGTAGTAGTAGTTGTTGTAGATGTAGTAGTAGTAGTAGTAGATGTAGTAGTAGTAGTTGTAGAATAAGGGTGAAGGATGGGGAGGTGGATGGGTGTCTAAAAATGTTTAAAGACAATGGCGAAGATGAAGGTATTAGTATGTGCGTGTGTGTGTGTGCGCATGTTTACACGGCGTTATTTGGACAAACTAGTGCACATCTACATACGTTCTTTGGACAGACCTCCTTGTTTGGACGTCCATTTAATGATCCGTTAGGGTTAGGGCTAGCGTTAGGGTTAGGGTTTGGGTTAGAACACTTAAAAGTACTTAAAAAGGGGGTCGTAGCACGATCCATTGTCCACACAACGTATGTGGCGTTTGAGGAAAGCCCAAATAACGGTGTCTGTGCAAGTATATGTGTGTGTGTGTGTGTGTGTGTGTGTGTGTGTGTGTGTGTGTGTGTGGTGTGTGTGTGTGTGTGTGTGTGCGTGCGCGCGCGCGTAATATGGTTTCCAAGTTAATGTTAAAGGTTGTTTAGTATGTTAACTTGTTAAGGGACAGATTGGAAGATTAGACTTATTAATTAGTCTAAAATCTTTATCCCTAATTTAAAAAAATACAAAACGTTTCAAAAGGTTTTTAAGGTTTGTCTGTCTGTCTGTCTGTCTGTCTGTCTGTCTCTCTGTCTCTGTCTCTCTCTCTCTCTCTCTCTCTCTCTCTCTCTCTCTCTCTCTCTCTCTCTATCTCTCTCTCTCTCTCTCTGAAGAATAACTTTCGATGGAAAACTACCCGTTTTGCTGGAGTACTTGTGGTTGGCTAAATTAGTTTTGAATGCCTAAAATCCGCCTCCACCACCACCACATCCCGCACTCACACACCTTTGCTCCTCCACCCTCTCCCAATATGGACGATACAACAAAAGGCAAATCCTCAAAGCATGTTGTTGACAGCCACCGTGATTTGAGCGTTTTAATCGCCCAGGGGCGAGCGACGATGAACAAGCGAAGACAGAAGTGTGTAATGGGAAATGGATTATTCCACATCGAATCAGTCATTTAAGCTGATACTTCATTTTTTAAATACCGGGCCTGGAGCGTTTCTCAACGTCAATAAAATTGGGGAAAAATTAATTAGCTGTGCAGATATAGATGAACATCAAACAAGAAGAAGAAGAAGCAGCAGCAGCAGCAGCAGCAGCAGAAGAAGAAGAAGAAGAAGAAGAAGAAGAAGAAGAAGAAGGAGAAGATGAAGATGATGAAGAAGACACAAAACTCATAACAGAGAAAGATTAACTACTGTAAGACAAATGAACAGGAGAATAATCGCTCTTACACATTCAATAACAAATGGTCAGTTTGCAAAAGACAACGGATGATGGCAAGATTTTATTTTTTTTTAATTTGATTTTTGACACTTTATTGTCTTTTTATCGGGAAAGTCTGGGAATGTAATACGAATGGCATGGGAATCGTTATAAAAGATCTGCTGAAACAACCCTAGTGGTAACACTGAAGGCATTCCACCAGCCGGTCAATAAAGGCATCCCACGCAGGGAACGCTGAGGCTATACTCTAACTTATCGAATCCCCGTTTACAAAAACAAAATATTATATAAACATCATTATAAAATACCAACAAAACACATACAAATAAAAAGCCTACATTGCTAAATGATAATATCATAGGAAGCCCCAGTGACCATTTGGCAGAAAGCGTCCAATATCCCCAGGCTGATCCAACAGATCCCATACACAAATGAGGAGTTTTGGAAGAGTTTTCAAGAAGAAAAGTAGGTGACTGGTCTAGCAAAGAAGATAGTATAGTAGATTGATAAAACAGAGTAGGAATGAAAAACAAGGGAGAAAGACAGCGACAGTGGGAATTTAAAGCATTAAATTTCCAGACAGAGTACACACTATTTATACAGAAACCCTCGCCACCCCAAAGGAGGGGGAGGAAGGTGGAGGAGAGGGGCGGGGAGAGGGATAGAGGGGGGGGGGCGTTGCAGGAGTAACAACCTCTTGATTGCCATCTGTCCATGGCTTGCATGGTTGTTCTGGTTCCAATGGTTTCCAGTCCTCTGAAAATGGTTGGTCGCCTTGGATGGCACCAGGGTCTTCCAGTGAGTGATTCGATATCTTTCAGCAGCCTCAATGACATCTTTTCAATTCAATTCAATTCAATTCAATATTTTATTTTAAAGTCTCTTCACGTTGTGATTTTAGACCACTTCATTCTCACGCATGGACATACAGACATACAATTAAAACTGAAATGCAACTATAAATAATAACATTAAGCTTATTACTAATAATACTACAAACATTTTCCAACTGCGGACACGTATATTATACGAACTATCTCCATTATTGCAGGACTATGCAATAAAATGTCAATGTCTTCTTGAATACCCACAATGATGTTCTTTTCTTCATAAAGTGGTGTCAAAATAGGACATTCATATAAAATATGTTTAACAGATATTGGGAATAAACAAGTACACGAGATATTTTTTGAAAACTTTGTGTTCCATGAATTTACTCTTAGTTTATTAATTAGCCTACACAAATGTCTTGGACAAGCATAATTTTCGACGTTTCTACTCTGAGGTAAATCAGAATGCATACGCTTTTCCAGTAAGGATAATAATTCATATACTGAAGGTGATATGTTATTACATGCAATAGAATTATTTGCTTTCATTGCTCCTTGTTTCGCCAATTTATCAACTACGTCATTCCAATAAATACCCGAATGAGATGGAATCCAGCAAAAGCTGATTCCAATACCTTTAGATACCAAATAATGAATTAGAAACTTGATTTCAAATAAAATATCTGTTCTCGTTTTACATGACCAATGTTGCAAAGAATATAAAGCTGATTTTGAATCAACACATATAAGGATATTAAAGAAAGCAATTGGGAAGTTACAAATTATGTTTAAAGCCATAAGGATAGCATACAATTCTGCTGTAAATACTGATACATTCTTACCAACATAATATGATTTTTGAATTTTTAAGTCAGGGATCGCAATTCCAGCTCCAGCATCTGATGTTTCTAACACTGACCCATCAGTATAAATTTTTAAATGGTTAGTATATTGCCTTTCGATATGCTCCCTAGCTTCAGTAACAACTAGATTAACATTTTCATTTTTCTTTGTTAGAGAGTAATCAATATCAAATTGTGCATTCCCACTGCGGAATTTGAGGAATACTTGGTAATATAGGAATAGATGAAATATCAATATTACAAGTTGTTAATATATCATTTGTATAATTTCGTATTGATTGAAGATACGTCAAATTCCTAGCTCTTTTTGGAAAATCTAAATTAGAATCAATTAATATTTCTTTTGAAACAGAATTTGGAACTGACAAACCTCTGACTACATATTTTGCAACTGATAATTTTTGTTGTTCAGGAAAAGATAACAGGCAAGCTTCTTTATATGACTTAAGTGTACTTGAATGCACTGGAGCACCTAGTGCTATTTTAATTGCTTTACTGTCAATACTTTGCAACTTATTTAGCAATGAATTTGAAGCTGAAAAATATACTTCTTGAAAAAATGACATCTTTCAGCGTCTGCAGCTTTTATATTTTTAAGTGGATTAGTTAGTTAGTTATTCATTGCTTACAGGATCCAGCGGACTGCAAAGAGCCGAATCAGGACCACAAAATCAAGACCACAACATCGCTGAAAGAGGACTCACCCCTGATCCGTGTAACAGCAGAAATAGTGACGAAACAATGTAGGAAATTAGCTTAGCGCAAAATAGATACGATCGAATGAAACTGGACGTTAATACAACAGTTATCTAAAAAGCAGCCCACACATGGCAAATTAACTTTCTTGAGACAGTCACACCGACAACCGATCAAGATA
Organism: Oncomelania hupensis; assembly: GCA_036898135.1. Taxonomy (NCBI): domain Eukaryota; kingdom Metazoa; phylum Mollusca; class Gastropoda; order Littorinimorpha; family Pomatiopsidae; genus Oncomelania; species Oncomelania hupensis. The sequence goes on from CM072518.1 coordinate 3,056,870, forward strand.
CCATCTAACAGCCGGAGCGACCAAGAATGTTAAATAGCATACTCAAGACAAAAACTGACCATAACGTTGTCTTCGTTAAATAACTTACTCCACGGTGACCATAGTCAATGAGACACTAAGTAGCTCACTCCAGCCAAAAGTTACCAAGATGATGTCACCAGTACTGGGCAGGCACCGCTTATCGTTATTACATCTATTCTCCACTCTATCCCTGACACTCCACTTTAAAGATAATTATGCGTGTCCAGTGACAAGAGAAAGGGGGAGAAAATATTCAAAATAAAACGATTGATCCCGTAAGTGCGAGATTAACGAAATGAGAGCTAAACGATTGGTCAGAAGACTACTAGGAATTCTTGCATATCTTTGGGGACCAAAAATCAGCTGGTCAGTCGCAAACAAACTGCCCAGCCGTGAGGGTCGACCAAAGGAACAAACTGCAGTGTACGTCTATCTCCATCTCATCAAGAGAGTGCTAGAGACGTAAAAGACGATTTCACGAGTCCCAGAGTCTACAAGTAAGATAACACTAGTAGTTTGGATATGTGTATGTTTATTGTATATTGATTGCCATGTATTGATAATATGTTCTTGATATATATATAGTTACAGAAACAGATTATTGTTTCTGAGACAGTATGCATGTGGATTGATGTATCTTAGCCTTAAGATTCGAATTGAATTGTGCATATGGGAACCCTGCAGGTGTCTGATGCTATAGACACTTTGCAGAGGAGACCGCACACTTATAGCTAACGAGAATACTGTAGCCGACTTTTACAGGTCGGACCTGGGATCATAAAGGTTTGTGGAGACGAACGCCTGACCGTCGCTCCCGTGGCACCAAAGGAGAACAATCCAGAGTCTACCTGGCCACGTCCGAACCCCACAGCTACAAGGGCGACCCGACTCACCGTAGATAAGTCACCCGCAAATGAACTGAGTCTTACCCTCGAGAAACTAGAACCCCACTCGAACATTTAGTAAACTACGAACAGTGAAAATCGTAACCGCAGTTAGCAAGTGATGAAGGAAACCTGCTAAAGAATTTCCCAGCACGTTGAACTATATTACCTATTAATTTACCGGTTAATGCAGAAATGTTAAAGTTTGTGTTGAATATATAAAAAGTGAAATTACATACATACGACTGGTGTCATTCTATTTGTATTGTTGTGTAGCTATTAGTTTTCTTCTCTCGAGACATAATAATCTAGTCTTTTGATTAGTAATTAACGGTTCTCAAGTTGAGCCAAATGATACTAAAATTCCCGAGAACAAATATAAATTTTATGTGACCAAAGTGCCGTGATCTGTCTCTCACACAACTTTCGGAATTCTGGTAAAAGAACGATCGATAGTGGTAGCACATCGCCCATCTATCAATAAGTCTTACCCCCTAGTAAGATAAACGTATCTTCCCCAGAATATCATCACAATCCGCATAAAAGATCTGCCGAAACAACCCTAGTGCTAACATTGATCTTGAAGGCACTCCACCAGCCGGTCACTTTACAATAAAGACATCCCACGCAGGGGCCGCTGAGGCTATACTCTAATTTATCGAACCCCCGTTTACAAAAACAAAATAGAATATATAATAGAATAGAATATAAACATCACGATAAAATATCAGCAAAACACATACATATAAAATGCCTACATTCCCAAATAATAACATCATAGGAAGCCCCAGTGACCACCTTGCAGAAAAATATTCCCAAGCTGATCCAACAGACCTCACACAAGAAGAAAATGTAGGTGACTTATCTAGAGAAGAAGAAGATAGTATAGCAGATTGATAGAACAAAGTAGGAATGAGAAAGAACAAAGGAAAAAGACAGCGATAGTGGGAATTTAAAGCACTACATTTCCAGAAAGTGGCGATACTATTTATACTGAAACCCCCGGCACCCCCACGGGAGATTTCTAAGTAGATCGAGAGGTTCTTTGGGAAGGCGTTGAATAATTGCTCCCTCACGATCAGGTCATAAAGACTTTCGTAAGTCTTCCCTTTGCCTGATAATTCCACATATTTTTGTAAGTATGACGACATGCGCTCCACAAACTGCTTTGGCGTCTCTGTTGACAAAGACCGGCATTTGCCGAAGCGTTTACGGTAGCACTTAAATGGAAAGTTGTAGGATTGTAATACTAATAGGGTTTCTTTCAAGACGTAAGCCTAGTCGTTGGTGTCAGTGTTCGACAATCTGGTGTAGACGTCGAGCGCCTTCCCCTACAGTAGTGCACTGAGTATGATCGTCCAGTCATGACGTTGCCATTTAGCGATTTAGCGAACCGTTGGAATCTCGCCAGATAACTGTCGATCTGCCCCGGGTTGCCTAAGCAGCGCGCTTCGTAAAGCTACCTGTGCTGCTCGGCTTGTGCTTAAAAAACGGAAACGTGATCATGTCACGCCTCTCTTAATGCAGCTTCACTGGCTCCCTGTCAAGTTCCGCATTGAATACAAAATTGCTGTCATAGCTTTCCGTCACTTCGACCAATCACTTCCACCATATCTGTCTGAGGTACTCACTACCTACACTACAACCCGTTCTTTGCGCTCATCAGATTAAAAAAAACTGTTGAAAACGCCCAAGCGTCTGCTTAAAACAGTTGGCGACCGGTCTTTTAGTTTTCAAGCATCCAAGGTTTGGAATGCGCTGCCTGCCGGTTTAAGACATTGTACAGACCTTGTTTCCTTTAAGAGCTGCTTAAAAACGCACTTGTTCCGCAAGGCGTTTTCTGTGTAAATAGTATGAACAATAATAATACTTTCTCAATGATGCTGTACATGATGTAGTGCGAATGTTGTGATGATGCGTACGAATGATGAGTTGTTATTCTTGCAATTTATTATTATTATTATTATTATTATTATTATTATTATTATTATTATTATTATTATTATTATTATTACGTAACTATTTTGGCGAAAAGTCTGCGCAACACTTTGTTTGCGATGAGCGCTCTGTAGCGGTCTCAAAAGGTTGTTTGCGAAGAGAAAAAGATGGCGGCCAGAGTGGTGGACTTTCAATTTGCGAATGGCGATGTGTTAAACGGTAAAATAGCGAGGGAGAACTTTTTGTCATTTTGGGTCTGGTAAGATTTGTGTACATGTTATTTGACGGAATTATTATGTTTATGTGCAATCTGTATGAATTGGTATTTATATTTAATAGTATTGTTGTGTCGTCAGTGCGATTGACAGTAACTTTCACTTTTAACCAACTTCACTTTGATTGGCTGTTGTGCAGTCAACATGTGCTGCGCCATTTTAAAAGCGCTGGCTTATGGCAAAAGGTTGCCCAGAAGTAAAAATAGTTCGTGCGGAGCAATCGAAACGTTTTGTGGTGCTTTTTTTTCTAGACAACTCGTGGCAGGTCCTTCCCGTCGACTAACGCTGGCAATTTTGGAGCCTTGTGATCGCTGATAACGTGTGGCGCGTGCTGCTCGTGTTGGATGCGCGCCATTTCTAACTCGAACCGACACTCAGCATCCCTTCCCTCTCTTTCTTCGCGCCTGCGCTGCCCTTCTAATTCTCTTTCCTCTCGGCGACGTTGCTCTTCTAGTTCTTTTTTTTCTCGGCGATGCTGTTCGAATACAATTTCTTGTTTTCTCTCCTGAAACTTGACGTACTCAGTGAGCTGTTTGCCTTTCAGATTCAATTTTCTTTCTGAAGTCCTTTCTGCCAAAATTCAGCCATTTCGATACTTTTCTGGAAAGTTCTTGACTGTGCTGCACCTTTCTAGATTGTTCTAGAACAGTACGCTCTCTGCAGTCGCGCTGATGCATGTCTATAGTCGTCTTCGTTGACGCAGGCCCCGCTGTCCTTTTATTATGCGACGCTGCGCCTCGCTGGTGTTGATGTCTACGCTCTTGCGCTGATATAGATGCGACTTCGTTCGTCGCTCTCTGTAATACTAGCGATGTAGCTCCGAGACTGTCCCTCGAGGTAGTCTTGCGGCAGCCACGTAGTCCCGATCTGTTTTTCGCTCACGAAGCAACTCTTCGGCGACTACACCACATTGCAGTCAACCCGAATCTTTTGGAGATGTATTCCTAGTATGTTGGTGCCTCCTGACGCAACTCGTTGACGGCTACACTAGATGACTGCCTCTCGTAAAGCTGACTCTCACCCGTGGGGGTACCGGGGGTTTCTGTATAAATAGTATCCCCATTTTCTGGAACTTTAGTGCTTTAAATTCACACTATCGCTGTCTTTCTCATTTGTTCTTTCTCATTCCTACTCTGTTCTATCAATCTACTATACTATCTTCTTCGCTAGACCACTCACATACCTTTTTTCTTGAAAACTCTTCCGGATCAACTCCCCCATCCCCCCCCCCTCCCATTTGTGTGTGAGGTCTATTGTATCAGCTTGGGAATATTGGGCGCTTTCTGCCAAATGGTCATTAGGGCTTCCTTTCATATTATTATTCAGGAATGCAGGCATTTTATATGTATGTGTTTTGTTGGTATTTAATAATAATGTTCGTATTCTATTTTGTTTTTGTGAACGGGGGTTCTATAAATTAGAGTATAGCCTTAGACTCCCCTTCGTGGGAAGCCTCTATTGTACAGTGACCGGCTGGTGGAGTGCCTTCACTGTTAACACTGGGGCTGTTTCAGCAGATATTTTATGCGGATCAGGGGCGAGTCCTCTTTCAGCAAAGTTGTAATCTTGATTTTGTGATCCTGATTCGGATCTTTGCAGTCCGCTGGACCCGGTAAGCAATGAATAACTAACTAACTAACTAACTAACGTTGACTCGCTTGTTTTCGCAGATGAACCCTTCGGTATGGCGCAGATTCCGGGTTGGCCCCAAAATGATACACTCTTTATCAATAGTCGATTCAACCCCGATGTTTGAATTTTGGTATATGTAACACGAATACGCTTGTCTACGCAGCCTGTTCACTCACCAACAAGGCAGGAATCGTCGTATAGTTTCCAACTTTATTCAGCAAACACCAACAACTGCATACAAGATTGCTTTCCGAAAATCATTTCTTGCAAGCAAACAGCGCATTACTTATATAGCCTCTCTGCAATCCAGTAAAGCTTAAACCATTCCAGAATGACGCAATAACACCCAATCAAATTAAAACTCGTCACCGGAACTACGCACTTTCCTACGTCACAGACTGTTTACGAATTTACAAGATTCGACTAACTATTGCCAGAAAGACCTGGAACATTCAATCAATAATAAACAATTCCATAAAATTCTCAACGCTACTACAACAATATAGACGGAGGAAAATTATCAACATTATACAAAGCTTATACTAGCAACAGCGCAGAATCAAATCAAAGATAAATTCACGCAATTATTGCATGCTTTGCAATAGAAAACGTTCGGAACTACCGTGCGCGTCTCAATCGTCACAGGGTGGTGTGTGTGAGTGTGTGTGTGCGTGTGTGTGTGTGTGGGTGTGCACATGGGGTGTGGTGTGTTTGGAGAGACAGTGGATCACAAGGACATACACATTTGTACGTCTTTCCTTCCGTGTATCTGCACTGGACGGCACGGCTGCTACAACGACCTTCATTCAGGAAAGCGACGAAATTCACGTCAAGTTTATGGATGGTATTTACCTTCTGCACTACGATACGGCCAATCAGGGTATCAGAAAACAACATTAAGTACTAAGGGCTTGTCTCCTCTTCACGGATCGAGCCGTAGAATGGCAAAATAACAAAATAATAATAATCCGAAACTCGTGTTCTTACTTTTGGCATTGGGCTCACAACATTGGACCATCGCCATTATATTAAACTCCCCAAGGGCCTGAGATCCAAGGGCAAATAACATTTTTTTAACGTCCTATCTCAGTGGGAGAATGCTGATATTCTTTCCCTCATAACCAGATTAAAGGCTTCTTCATTTATCATGTGAAAAGGATTTTATAATAGCTTCTTATCTTGTCACTCGTATAATCGGCAGCCCGTTTATATTTTAAGTTTCAAGATCTGTCGGTCAAATTGAAATATTTTGTGAAGAGTCTGTGCCAGACGTGTTGTGATACTCTGTGGGGACGCTGTCTGTGGCATCAGCGATTGGTGGGGGCATAAAAAGTCAACAACCGGCAGCAGCGATGCTGTTATACTGCTCTGCAGCAGGGACGGGGGAAATGTTTGATGAAGGCATCGATGATAAGCGCACCATTGGAGATGAGGCAACTGGCGCGGAAGAAGTTGAGGTGGAGGAGGAAGTAGAGAAGGATGAGGTGGAGGAGAGAGAGAGAGAGAGAGAGAGAGAGAGAGAGAGAGAGAGAGAGATCATTGCAATATTTTTATGGGTTTGATTTCGTTGAGTTTAGTTTACGTTGGTAAGAGAAATCAAAGTTCAGTTTGCTACCTTAGCGAAGGCCAAACAATGGTATACTGATACTGGAGGGATGGGAGTGGGGGGTGGGTGGGAGAGAGAGATTGAAGCAAAAGCTGTAGACGTGCCACACCACAGGCCCTATCGCAAAACGTTACGATACAACCACATTCACGGTGGTCCTGAAATCGACAGGGATGTATAAAAGATAATGCATAAGACACGATAACGCCGAAAATTGGTCTAGATGAGCGATTATCACCAACCAACGCCAATCACTCGCTATGTGTTAATGCATGTTTACTCCCCCCATTAACACAGCGCAACCGCAATTAACAATATTTTTCAGTAAACAGGTTATCATAGAATCATAATAAAACCGCTATCGCCACATTGAAAGAAGAAACCCGGATCGCGGAATAACAGCTCAAGTACCACATGCAATGAATCAAAAGCCTAACCAACCAGAACATCGATTTTAGTTATTCTTCTTCACTGATGCGCAAAGTAGGAGGGATACCAAAGCAATCTCTGTGGTATTCCATACACCCACAAAATTGTCGTATAAAATATGTATTAAAATCGTTAATCTAGCAGAGCAGTCAATACGTTCTGCAGTATTCAAATAAAAGTGTGATAAAAGAACGCGGGTTTTTTCACAGTTCGGTAGAAGTAAGTCCAATCATTCACAATAGGGGTCGAAAGCGTTGGTGTCATCAATGAGGCGAAGTCAAAGCAAGCTGTGATACCCTTAATGTGTCGTTGATAAACAAGACTGAGGGCCAAGGTCGCCGTTTATGATGGAGACAAACAAAACTGTAGTCATCGGCAAAGTCGTCTTTCTCACTTTCCCATCAACCTACTCATACAAATGGAAGGTCACAGCTGGGAGGAGATAACGGTGCATATAATAATTTATGTCGTAAAGCGCTAATCCAAATTGAACGTCTGAGCTCGCACGCGTGTACACATACATGTGGTCTACTCGCACGTACACATGTATCTGTCTGTCTGTCTGTCTGTCTGTCTGTCTGTCTGTCTGTCTGTCTGTCTGTCTGTCTGTCTGTCTGTCTGTCTGTCTGTCTGTCTGTCTGTCTGTCTGTCTGTCTGTCTGTCTCTCTCTCTCTCTCTCTCTCTCTCTCTCTCTCTCTCTCTCTCTGATCCAAGTCGTATTCACAATATCGCAATTGTATATCTGTGGACAACATGAACAGCCAACAAACAAACAAAAATCGTTTGCTTTGAGCTTAATGAAAAATTCGTGATGCATTATCCTTCGGAAATATCAGAAGTTTGTATTACCGATAAAAGTAAGAAAAGTAGGCCTATTAATTACTTAATTAGTTAAGTAATTAATACTTTTTTGTGTTCGTGTGTGTGCGTGTGTGTGTGTGTGTGTGTGTGTGTGTGTGTGTGTGTGTGAGAGAGAGTAATGGCTCGCAGATCTTTTATCTAGCTAGAACGGCTTGTATATAAAAAAGAGCAAGAAGATACCGTATTATTGATCTTTCTTAGACTTAACGTTAGATGAATTGAGATGTGTGAAAGACTTTGGGGGAGAAAGACAGATACGGGACAATATATACAGAAATACTTCCAGCATGATTTAAAAGAGTAGATGGAAGCCCTGTGGGTTCGGGCACTGAATAGAATAGATCCAACGTTTCCCGGCGTTTCGTAAGAGGCGACTAACAGGGGTGATGTCAGCACAGCATCAATGGGCGAAAGTCTTCTACACAGAAGTCACCGGCCAGGACGTAGGAACCTCACGTTACTACAGGTTCAACGACCACGTGCTCGGAGCCAAGGCGAGCCACCTTGTATTCGTGGATATAGGCTGTGGCGAACAGCCATGAGAGGAGTGTGCCCAAGACACACTGCATCCAAAGCAAGTCTGGCACATGCCTTACAGAAGAACAAGAAGTCTTGGATAGATGGACAGAGTACTGCTCTGACCTTTACAGCCACACACCAAGCGGAGACCCATCACTTCTAGCATGTCCCGAGAACAGAGAAGAAGAAGAAATCCTCCCAATTCTCCGAGAAGTTGAGGCAGCAATGCAATCGCTGAAGAAAGGGAAGTCAGCAGGAGTGGACAACATACCCGCGGAACTGCTTTAAGCAGGAGGAGAAGCGATGATTGACGCCCTCACCATTATTTGAAGCAAGATCAGGCAGAGCGGAGAGTGGCCTACATCATGGACCCAGTCGCTTGTCATCACTCTTCCCAAAAATGGTAACATTCAGGAGTGTGAAAATTACCGCATCATCAGCCATCCCAGTAAGGAGGAGAGAGATTTTGTATGCAGTTGTTGATGCTGTATGCTGAATAAAGTTGGACAACTTTATAACGATTCCTGCCTTGTTACTGTGTGAACGGGCTGCGTGGAAAGGGAAAGCACAGCGCAGCAGGGACGTTATGCCTATAACAGATACTCATCGCATGGCCGCTACAGCTACAGTGATATCTGAATGGGATTTCCATTGGTTAAACAAACTATATATTTTGCAGTTCAAGATTTGCAATGTTTTTTTTTCATAAACATTTAGCTACGTCACTCGTTATACATAAGTTTTATTTTATGTTCAAGGCAGTTGTACACTCTAATTACATGCATAGTTTAAATAAATGTAAAACACCCATCCACCCACACACCCACACAAACACACACCCACACAAACACACACCCACACAAACACACACCCACACAAACACACACCCACACAAACACACACAAAGAAAGACACACACAAACACACACACAAAGAGAGTGCGGGAGGTGGAGGGGGAGGAGGAAAGAATGATTTTTTTTTTAATGAACAAGGCATCTGCACATTATAGTTAATTACATACCAAGTTTATTTAGAATTGAGTTTTAATACATTACGTCAACGCGCTGACGTTATTAGATATAAATAAATGTCGATTAAGGCACAATACATCTGTCTGTACTAATCTAATTACATACGAATTTTAAAGGATTTTTTTTAAATGAAAAGGTGACGTCAATTGATTTGCACAAGTTTGGTTTTACGTTGGAGGCAAAGGTAAAGTTGAAATATTTACCAAGTCCCTCCCAAAATTTGGGTGAAAATTCGATTACAACAACAACAAATAAATGATTATGCCACCATTACGTAACCCGATATGCAAACATTTGTGTCATCGTTACTTTCTAATACATACCAAGTTTCAAAGAAATCCGTCCACTAGTTTGAGAGAACAGTACGCAAAAGAGATCGCCGTATAGATAGACAAAGTCAAAAACAATAGATCCCCAGCTTACGCTTCCTTACGTGCGGAAGACGCAACAAAGACGGAATTTAGAACAAAAAGAACAATCATGCATGCTGGGTAGCAGACAAGTAAGTGAGGGACAGACGAGGGTGGGCAAGATGCATAAGAAAAGACATGAAAAGGGAATCAAAGTGGCCTAACACCGCCTCTTCCCCAGGCAGGCCCTCTTTGATGGTGGCTCAAGGGTCATAACGTTTGATGTGAGATCACGGCTACTCCGGCCTACATCCGGATCAATACAAATCAGCGGATATGGCCGGGATGATTCAATTTGCTGCATGCTCCGCTAGGGGAAACTACGGCGCTGGAAAGTGATTCCCTCAAACCTCAATCAACTGCTACCCGACCCAATAGAAGGCTTTACCACCTCCACCCACCCCACCCACCCCCCGCCCTGCCCCCCTCTCCTTCAATTATTTCGGAAGTCAGCGAATTGAAAACGTCAACACATAGCCCAAGGAAAAAGACAAAAACACCAGCACTTTAAAACATTTTGAACAAGTTCTTGGAAAGGAATGTTTGAATGGTTCTTCCAACGGAACTCATCCGAGCGTAAAATTCCTTTTAGTCCCCCGCGGAAAAAAACCTCGTTCATTTTAAAATGTAAAGTGCGTCAAGATGATCTCGTTACCGCTGGAGAACTGAAGAAAACGCCGGAGTTCGGGACCATTGGAACTCAACAGCTTGTGACGACAAAATGGTTTGCTTACATCACACCACTGCGCCATAACTCACCGCCTAATTTCTTTCTTTAGTCAATTAAATCTATTATTTTAATGCATTGAGCATCTGTTATTGTAGATGAGGAAGAAGGAAAAAGAGAGAAGAAAGACAAGAAGAAGAAAGAGAAGAAACAAAAATTAAAGAAGAAGGAGTAAATGAAGAGGAGGCGAAGAACAGACATGGTCGTACAGACGATGACATCAGATTCACAAAAAGCAGACTACAGAAATGGGGTTTATGGTGTTGTGTTGCCTTAGGTGTATGTTGTGCACAAATCATTGATCGTCTCCCTTTCTTCTGCAAAAAGACTCTCTATGCAATACAGGACTGGGAAGTTCCAAAGAAAAAGAATCTCCAAAGCGAGGTAGAGAAGGGAAGAAAAGAGGAGAGGTTGGGAAGATTTTAAAGTCTGTGGCGTGGCGAAGGCGAGAGACAGACAATGTGAACAGGTCTTGGAAGATCTGAACAATAACAAGGGGACAAAACTGTGCTCAACTTTCTCCTCACACGGCGGCAGGTCTGGCCATGCAAATGGGACATCTTTCTGACCCTATCCGATGGCCTTTGTACTCCCGACACCACCAGTCTCCACGCAGCACAGCGCCGCTTTCAAACGGTCTCTTGAGGTCAAAGTGTCAACGATTTTTCTTCTTATTATTATTATCCTGCACCCTCCACTCTGACCGTTTTGCCGCTATTGATGCATTTCGTTTTTGCTTGGCGCGATTTAAAAAAAAAAAAAAGCAAAAAAATAAAGCATATAGCTGGAAATGGCGATGTGGCTCCAAGTTCACGGCTATCTATTGCAGTTTCTTCACTTTTATCCTGTTTGCATTAAATTGTTGATGTTATTGTTATCGTTGTTGTTGATCTTCTTCTTCTTCTTCTTCTTCTTCTTCCTCCTCCTCCTCCTCCTCCTTCTCCTCCTCTTCCTCTTCTGCGTGGCTTTCCTTCGACTGACTTAAAATTCTTGTTGTTGCTGTTTTTCTTCTTCTTCTGCTCCTGATAATAATAATAATAATAATAATAATAATAATAATAATAATAATAATAACAAAATGTTATTATTATTATTATTATTATTATTATTATTATTATTATTATTATTATTATTATTATTATTATTATTATGGATGCTATAGGCGTCTTCTTTGGAAATCAGACTCACAGCGCGGTGATCCGTAACCAGCAATAATAATAGGCGCTTATAGCAATAATAATAATAATAATAATAATAATAATAATAATAATAATAATAATAATAATAATAACAAATGTTATTATTATTATTATTATTATTATTATTATTATTATTATTATTATTATTATTATTATTATTATTATGGATGCTATAAGCGCCTTCTTTGGAAATCAGACTCAAAGCGCGGTGATCCGTAACCAGCCTACACTCACATGTTACAGCCTACACTCACATGTTACAGCCTACACTCACATGTTACAGCCACTCCTACATACACCACAGACACACAATCATCTCTCAAACATGCAAGTGGCTATTAGCAAACGGAAAGGAAATCGAATACTCGTGTTTTTTTTTGTGTTTTTTTTTTTTGCATTGATTGTCTGTGATCTATTAAAGCAATATACTGTGTGCTGGCGTATGCCTCCGCAGTACAGTATAGTCTGTGCAGATACTGTGTGTGGGTTAGGCACAGTGTCAGAGATATGCTCTGTTGGGAAACATGGGGCTTATGGTTTGTGAAACCGAGTCACTGACTGTGCAGTGTTACTCCACGTTAACAAACAAAACAGAATGGGAGGCCAGATCAAAAGTTATGTTTGGTCGATACGAAAAACAAGTGTAACGTCCTATGGCATAAACGTAAACAACGAATTGAATTGTCAACCCCTGTATGTGTCCATAGTAATGCACAAATAACGCCATCATCAAGACAGACCGCAGACAGACATAGTTAAACAGGAAACCATTTCAGTTTTTAAAAATCACGTTCTGTATACACTAATGTTTGATAGTCAACACGTAGTCGGAAAGTTATTTTTTTAATTGTAAAATGATCGATCCCTGAAGCGCAACCCCGGCCCCGTCTTGACAGAAACAACTCCAATATTAGCACAGCTACTGGTAATCTGGACACACACAGAAACACACACACACCCACACACACGCAAACACATACCCACGCGCGCGCAACCACGCACACACAAAAAACACGCACTAACATAACCACACATACAAACACTCACACACAACACACTCACACACACATGCCAATCCAACCCCTTAGGGCGGCACCCGCAGGTCCACTTTCAACGGCAGCTCTGGCTTTGTGTTCTTGTTTTATTTCAATGGCAGAACGTCAGTTTACACAAACCCAACCAAATACTGACCTGGCCAGACTGCAGAGAGGTAGGCTTTAACAACATAACGTTGCACAAACTGGGAAAACACAAAAGCCTATTCTGCACCATGTACACTGGCCACATCTAATCCAGCGAGTGCCGGGTCCCAGCAATTAATATTCCATCAAACCAACAGCAATGACAAGTTTAAATAAGGGATGAACAATAGTTGCTCTACTTTTAGTCAGCACAAGCCTGCAGATCAGTCAAATCCTCGACGACCAACCAATCGACATCAACACACTCATTTCCTCACTAAATTGCTGTGACAACACAAGGCCAAATAAAGCCCCCACAGAGAGAGAGAGAGAGAGAGAGAGAGAGAGAGAGAGAGAGAGAGAGAGAGAGAGAGAGGGAGAGAGAGAGAATACGAATACGAATACGAATACGAATCTTTTATTCCAAAAAATTCAGGGCATCGCCCCTTTGGAAGGGTGTGTACATGAAAAAACAACAACAAACATTGAATATATTATAACTTACATATAAATACAAAACAGGTTACGATACTGCTAGTCCCCGAAGTCTCATGGCTTTATATAAATAAATACATAGTTTTCTAACAGTCTCTTCGTTGTCAGAGGCTAACAGTAGGATGAGACGTGTTGCACAAGGCATTCTATAATATTTTGGGGCTATAAACTGTTTCCTTAAGTTCGTTAGGAATGGACAACACAATACAAAATGTAATTCGTTATCTTCAGCCGTTTTACACATAGGACAAATAGTATCATTAACAGCATGCACTCTGTATCTATAAAAGTGAACAAATAATTCTGAAACACCAAACCTAAATTTTGTCATCACAAACTTTAAATGCTTATCAATATTTAATTGCAAATATTTAGGAAGACTGTTGTGTTCAGAGTTACAAAACATATTATACATTTGAAAACGTTCACTGTTATTTACATGCTCACTCCATACTTGCCATCTACAATCAATCAATCTTTGTTTAAATTCTCTTAAAAACACTTTCACACTACCAACTCCTTGATTCATCCATACATGACCAAATCCATTCCTGCATAAACACATACGAACGTTCGTAACCCAATTCTTCTTTCCCCTAGAATCCAAATTATACAGCATAGAATACGCTTTCTTAGGCAACCTATCACCTTCCATTTGCTGAATTTTTATCCAGTAACGAATACAGTTTACAGCAGAATTTATAACAATCGGATATCTATTCAACTCATTATAAACAAAATCATTAGGTGTGCGCATATTAATGGACAAAAATTTCTTAAGACCATACAAATGAACTTTTTCACATTGTTGTGCAGCTTCTTCTAGACCCCAGATTTCTGATCCATATTGCATAATAGACTGCACTTGAGCATCAAAAAGTCTAAAAAAGATATCTACAGAAAAATTGTCATAAACACGAAGTTTATGCATGATAGACAAAAGTGCTTTCTTCGCTTTGTTTGCAAGGTCTGTGCATGCTGCAGTGAAACTCAATTTAGTAGAAAAATAAATACCAAGGTACTTATAGGCATTCACAACAGGCATACTCTTTCCATCATACATCCACATCTCTCTAGCACCCAAATAGCCACCTTTTCTAAAAACAACAATATTACTTTTATCATAATTAACTTTAAGACAAAGCGAAGTAGCTGCTTTATATAAACTATTCAGCTGTGTCTGAAGCCCAACAACAGTTTCAGAAATTAAGGCAACATCATCAGCTAACAACAAGATAAATAATTCAAAAGCATCCAATGAAAATGTAGCACCATGTCTTCCGTTATTGATAACTTCCAATGCAAGTTCGTTAATAAACAATGAAAAAAGTACAGGACTGCATATGTCTCCCTGTTTCACACCGGAGGTACAAGACACACATTCTGAGAGTCTGTCACCACATCTAATACGCGCCTTCACACCCACATACATACTTTTGATACATTTATACAACTTTCCTTTCAAACCATTCTTCAACAAAATAGGCCAAAGTAAATTTCTGTTTATATTATCAAAGCATTTTTCAAAGTCTATAAAAGCAACATACAACTTACGATTAAGACTAAACTGCTTTTGCACACAAGCCATTAAAGTAAATAGGTGATCTACAGTAGAGTATCCTCTCTTAAAACCAGCCTGATATTCGTTAGTAATATTATTCTCTTCAACCCAAGTCTGCAAACGCATGTTAAGGATAGTACCATACACTTTGCTGCTAGTATCACACAGACTAATACCACGGTAATTGCCAGGATTATTTACATCACCTTTTTTATACAATGGCAAAATGATGGATTCAGACCAGCTCTCGGGGTATATACCTTTCTCAAACAAAATATTAAAGAATTTCATGAAGAAAGGAACGCAAACATCATAAGCGTTCTTTAGAATCTCGCCAATCACACCATCAGGGCCTGCTGCCTTTTTAGACTTCAGCTTACGTAAAGCTAGCTGTACTTCTTCTTCAGAAATAGGCCTATTGAAAAAGTTACTATCATTATCATCTGTATCATCTTCAACTTGTACATCATCAACATTAGCTTCTTCTTCCTTTTCTAATAACTGTTTGAAATGCTGGAACCATTCATCAACTGTAATTTGATTTCGAACACCTTTTCTATTAGGCAACATGTTGCGTACATTATTCCAAAAATCATGCTGTGAATTTATAGATGCAACTAGTTTATCAATCATCAACTTATTGAATTGCTTTTTCTTATATTCCAATAAATGTTTATACTCTCTTCTGGCTTTACTGTATTCTGTTCTATCATCTTTATACAAAGTGCGTCTAAAACGTTTCAACATCCTTCTCACTTTTCTTCTATGTTCATTACACTCCCAATCAAACCAGTTTTTATGTTTCTTTCTACCACTAACACAAACACGCTTTTTCATACAAGTTGCAATATCTTTCACACAATCACTGAACATATTTAAAGCTAAATTAACATCCACATCAATCATTTCAATTGCATTGTGCATAACTCGCTGTATGGGTTCAGAAATCATGGCATCCTTAAACAACTGTATATAATCATAATTCCAAACAAACTTCTCAACAAAACATTCTTTTTCAGCACGCATAGTATCAACAACATTTCCCTCAGGAAACACAACCGAAAGAACAACAGGCATATGATCAGATTCAGAGCGATCCAAAACATTCAAAACACATTTATCCCATACAGTAGCCAACAAATCACTAGACATTAGAAAATAATCCACCACACTGTTCCCAAAATCCGAAATAAATGTGTAGCGACCCTCACGGTCACCAGAACACACTCCATTTAGAATACACATATTCAAAGCAGTGCACATGTGAAGTACTGACTTCCCATAACCATTCAAAACATTGTCTTGTGAATTTCTATTTACACTTGCAGGACTACTTACATACAAGTCATCAAAAGTATCATTTTCAATAGAGATTGGCTGCGAAACATTAGATGTTCGACCATTAAGATCACCTGATAGAATAATAAAACAATCATTATCCAAAAAAGCTTTATTAACAATACAATTTTCTAACATTGAAATACCATCACCATCAGTGTTCATAACTGTGTAATACCTAGAACCTTCAGGTGGACAATAAGCACAAACATACAATATATCCTTTGTCATGCCAAAGAGGCTTTTATCAAAAAGAAACAACAAAAAGTTACCATCTGTAACATTAATTTGCTTTACAAGAGGCAAAAACTCATTTTTAATAAAACATACAACTCCCCCTGAAGGCCTACCAATAGCAGACAATTTCTTTGACGACTGACAAAATGCTTTATAACCACCAATGATATCAGGGTTCAAAGTATCAACAAAGGTCTCAACCAAGCAAACAAAATGGAATGAAGTAATAAAAGAGATAAATTTATCATCAAAAAGTTTAGGCATCAATCCATTTACATTCCAATGCATAAATAAGAAGGCATTATTGCTAACATTATTTACATATACATATTCATCAAGACTGTTAGCAGAATTATCCGACAGAACACTATCATCCTTATCATCATCAGAGGTTGGGGCTCCGAACGTCGATTCCATAAAAGGGTAGTAAACAAAACTTGACCCGGCCTTGACCTCTGAACTATCACCAGGATGCGAGCATAACGTAGTATATTGTGTGTAAGTGTGTGAAAGTACTCTGTCGTCATTTAATTCAATAAGTCTAGCACCGCGCTCATCGTTACAATACTGTGAGGTTGCAGGTTCAAATGTATTCAAATTATGATTATTATCTGTAATATCGCATTGCCTGTCCTGCATGACATGTTTAGAAAAACAAACTGCGTAATTGCTTTCAAAAGATTGAGAAAAATAATCGTGTGAAAACCTATCATGTTGACATGCAAGATGTTTACATAGGCCTGTGCCATCGGGCTTACTAAACACACAATCAACACACTTGCACTCTGACAGGTCATGATTGGTACAATGGTTACACAAAACAGCATTCAATGTTTGCACACAAGTTTCATTGGGACTGCCAACACGTTATTCTGAATCAAATGCCCTTCTCCCTTTCACCTCATCTACCGCTACCACAGCTTCCCCATCATCCGCCAGTACATACTTTTTGCCGTCAACAAGTAAATGATCAAAAACAATGGCCACCCTTGTACCACTGGGTACCTTCTTTTCTTTTTTCAGTTTTGACAATTTCTTCCTAACCTCCCTGACCCTCCTAGAAAAATCTTCGCCAATAAACAGATTGCTACCTTTTAAGTTTTGTTTTGCTTTCAGCATTTTCACTTTATCTCTGTAGTTAGTACACCTGGCAATGATAGGAGCGTTAGGTTTTGAGCTAGTGCGATGTACTCGATCAAATTCAATGTCCTCACTCAGTTGCAGCTTGTCAGTGCACATTTCTTTGATTCTTTCTTTACAGTCCTCGTTTGTTTCACCTTGAATCCTATCAAAGCCATAGAACAACAGATTGTTCCTTCTAGACCGTCCCTCTAAATCGTCAGTGAGTTTTTCCACCTTCTCCATTCTCTCCAACAACCTGCTTTTATCTCTCCTCAACACTTCATTTTCATTCTGTAAGTCATTCATTTGTTCCTTTAGATTGTCAACTTCATTTTGCAATTGACCCACCTTGTTTTGGATAGCGTGAATATCGTTCCTCACTTCGTCTAGCTTGCTGTTGACGCCGCTGTCGATGGTGTTCAACTTGGCCATCACGTCCATCAAAGTCGGCTGTACATCGGTTGCAGCGGCGGCGTAGCTCTGCAGTCTCGTTTGTCGTTTGGAGTTGGTGTCAGTGGTGCTGGCGTTGGAAATGGCGGTACTTCCAGTGGTTTTGTTGTCCCCAGGGCCCGGGTTCTGCTCCACGTCGCCGGCCCTCAAAAGTAACAGGCTGCCCCAGAAAAAATAGGACAAAACCGTCCCCATGACAAGGCTGGTCGAACGACGTTTCAGCGATAAAACTCGCATTCTCATTTTCTTGTTGAAAACGGCCCTCTTCGTCATAAACTTCACAAAAGTAAACATGAAGGTACCACAGACGGCTCGAAATGCAACGGTACATGTAGGCATGATGTGACAGAATTGGTGAGCACTTGCTTAGAAAATAGTGCACGGTCAGAGCGCAGTGAAAACACGTCCTACCTCTACGAGCGCTTGCGACACACTCCGGGAGAGAGAGAGAGAGAGAGAGAGAGAGAGAGAGAGAGAGAGGGAGGGAGAGAGAGAGATTGATTGATTGATTGATTGTTGCTTTAGGTCCAGCGGACTCTTCCGAGCCAAATCAGGACCGGACAACCCCCGATCCGCATAAAAGATCTGCTGAAACAACCCTAGTGGGAAAATTGAATGCCCTCCACCGGCCAGTCACTTTACAATAAAGACATCCCACGCAGGGGACGACTGAGGCTTTACCCCAACTACTCGAACCCCCGGTTACAAAAACAAAATAGAATACAAACATCATTATAAATTATCAACAAAACACATACATATAAAATGCCTATATTGCTAAATAATAACATCATAGGAAGCCCTAGTGACCACCCGGCAGAAAGCGTCCAACACTCCCAAGCTGATCCAACAGACCTCATACACAAACAAGGAGTCTTGTCCAGGAAGAGTTTTCAAGAAAAAAGGTAGGTCATTGATCTAGCGAAGAAGAAGATAGTATAGCAGAGTGATAGGACAGAGCAGGAATGGGAAAGAGCAAATTAGGAAGACAGCGACAGTGGGAATTTAAAGCACTAAATTTCCAGAAAGTGGGGATACTATTTATACTGAAACCCCCGGCACTCCAACGGGAGTACTGTTGCCGCAGTGAATCGGTCATGCCTATAAAGGAAAGACAGGTTTTCAACTGGGGCTTTCACTTTTCCATTTATAGGTTAGAACAATCTACAGTGGCAAGATTGCTCATGACCCCAAGGGGTAGAGAGAGAGAGAGAGGGAGGGAGAGAGAGAGAGAGAGATAGAGGGAGGGAGGATGGTGGAAGGGGACGGGCATCCCTTCTCAGGTGGTAATAAAAAGAGCGCCTATCTTCTATGTTCTGGAATCTTCCCCTCCCCCGCACTTTCACTCCGCTGCCAATAAGCGGTGTATTAAAATATTAAGACACACCACCAACATCCTATCCTATCCCATCCCGTAACTCGAAGGTCGTTGGGGCACCACATATGATCGTTTAACTCCATCTTTCTCTGTCCTCAGCAACCGTCATGTCTTCGCTCAGTTTCAGTCCGTTCTCGAATGTTGTCCTCCCACCTCTTTTTTCTGTCTCCCTCAAGAACCCAAAGCTAAAACGCCTTTTGCAATACTACTAGCGTCTTCTGCACTAATAACAGACCTTGTGTGGACTGACTTCTTGTTATCTTCAGACTGTGAGGCATGTTTGTGGTATTTTTCTCTATTATATTTAGTGTGAGTGTTAATTAACATCAACATCTTCCTTGAGCTCATCATGTCAATGCCCTTGCAGATCACGAAGGCACAGTCAGCATAGGGGGAAGAACAAACTCCAAACTCCGTTTTGAGGATGACATTGATGGAGGCTTGACACCACCTCCAGAGCCTATGGAATGGAAATAAGTGCAGAGAAGACCAAAATGATGACCAACAACACCAATGGCATCAACATGGACATCAAAGTCCAAGGCCAATCCCTTAACACAGTGCATAGCTTCAAATATTTAGGAGCCATTGTATCAGACAATGGGTCCCGACAGGAAGTCCTCTCCAGGATCGCACAAACAACTGTTGCCCTGGCGAGTTGAAGCCAATTTGGAAAGAGAGGACCATCAGTCTACATTCCAAGGTAAGACTGCTGCGCTCCCTTGTCATCTCCATCTTCCTATACGCTTGCGAAACATGGACCCTCATAGCAGATCTACAACGAAGAATACAAAGCATGGAGATGAGGTGCTACAGAAGACTTCTGGGCATTTCCTTTACCCAACACATCACCAACAACGAAATCCGACAGACCATCACAAAAGCCATTGGACAACACGATGATCTGCTCACAGTGGTGAAAAAACGGAAACTCCGATGGTATGGCCACGTCACCAGATCATCAGGTCTTGCAAAGACCATCCTGCAAGGGACAGTGCAAGGAGGTAGAAGAAGAGGGAGACCGAAAAAGAGGTGGGAGGACAACATACAAGAATGGACTGGTTTGACACTGAGCGAAACCATCAGGGTTGCTGAGGACAGGGAAAGATAAAGTACGTTGGTTAAACGATCATCTATGGTGCCCCTACGACCTCCGAGTTACGGGATAGGATAGAATAGGATAGGATAGGATAATGGACGGATTTCTTTAAAAATTGTATTTAGTTATTTAGTGCGTGTGTGTGTGTGTGGGTGAGAGAGAGAGCACGCGATGGAACTCTGCACCCGGTAGGGTACAGCACTTGTCTCATTTTGAAATTGTGGTCTTGTTAGTTAATTAGTCATTCATTGCTTACAGGGTCCAGCGGACTGCAAAGAGCCGATTCAGGACCACAAAATCAAGACCACAACTTCGCTAAAAGAGGACTCACCCCTGATCCGCATAAAAGATCAGCCGAAACAACCCTCGTGGTAACACTGAAGGCACTCCACCAGCCGGTCACATTACAATAAAGACACCCCAGCAGGGGACGCTGAGGCTATGCTATAATTTATCGAACCCCCCCCCCCCCCCCCCCCCCCCCCCCGTTTACAAAAACAAAATAGAATACAAACATCATTATAAAATTTAAACAAAACACATACATATAAAATGCCTACATTGACAAATAATAACATCATAGGAAGCCACAGTGACTAGATCTACCTTGCAGAAAGCGTCCAATATTCCCAAGCTGCTCCAACAGACCTCACACACAAATGAGGAGTATTGTCCCGGAAGAGTTTTCAAGAAAAAGGGTAGGTGACTGGTCTAGCGAAGAAGAAGATAGTATAGTAGATTGATAGAACAGAGTAGGAATGAGAAAGAACAAAGAAGAAAGCGACAGTGGGAATTTAAAGGACTACATATCCAGTGGGGATACTATTTATACAGAAATAATCCCCGGCACGCCCACGAGGTTGTGGTTTTGTTAATAAAAGCACAAAGTTCAAAAGTTCAATATTAACCGCACACCTCAAACATCACACAACAGCATCGAACTATATATAAATACATACACACAAAATACCCTCCTGGTTATAATTGTGCGACTCTCTCTCTCTCTCTCTCTCTCTCTCTCTCTCTCTCTCTCTCTCTCTCTCTCTCATACAGGCACCCACGCGCGCACACACGCACGCGTTCCCGCGCGCTTGATTCTTTTACATCTGGCGTAAACAAGGTTTTCTACCAGAGAGGAGCGGAGAAAGAAAAAAAAGATTGGAAACCATTCAAAGGTATTTGTAGACACTCACACACAGCAAAAAGCCAGCATTTTCAAACGCGTTTATTTTGGGGTGGATGTTATGTTATGTCTTGGGTTTATCCTAAAGAAGCAAAATGATAACATGGGACGATAATTGACTACTATCCCAACTTAACTATCTGCAAACTAAAATTTATCAACATCTGTTTGAGCAATTCAGCAATTTAAAACAAAAAAAGGGGAAATTATGGACTTCAACGACCTTGACCTTCGAAAGAGTGCAAATAGAAAAGCTATTAAAGGCTGAGCACAATAGTTCATGCTGGATGACCTTTGGAGATCACAGCCTTGGCTAACTCCAAGAACCTATTAGCGCGTCAATTTCAAAAAAAAAAAAGTAATAATAATTAACGATTGCCGCATAGGGTTATTTTTAATGTTTGAACTGGTCTTGACATCAGCAACTTGGCGGCGGTGAAAATGGAAACTCATCAAAGTTTGCCTAATCACATTAGCACACACTCCAACAACATCTTGGAACAAGCAACGGGGCCGTGCAGTGGAATAGGACTGGCTGTGGCGTGTCACATGAAGCCGTAGAGGAGTTTCTCGTATTGACGCAGTGTAGGGCAGAGTGTGGGGTCAGCTTATACAGCGTGACTTTGACTTGTCCATCTGCGGGCGTGGGCTATGTTGTGTGGGTCAGCGTTGACAGCGCAGACACATTTCTTACCAAACACTCCAACCACAACCTACAATTCCACGCATATCAATCCCAGACACTGAAATTACGCCTTCCGATACATTTGGCGTAAAAGGGCAAGAACATTTTAAACAGGCACGCTCTCGATCTCGCTCTGTCTGTCTCTCTGTCTCTCTCTGTCTCTCTCTCTCTGTCTTTCTCTGTCTCTCTCTCTGTCTGTCTCTCTCTTTGTGTATGCGTGTGTTACCGTGTGCGTGTTGCTATATTCCAGTGGAAAACTTCCATAACATGCTCAAAAGCTATCAAGGCATCCCATTTCACCTAGCATTCACCTTTCTTTAGCATAAACAGCAAGAACATTACGTTATAACTTCAATATTTGCTATGCACATTTAACACCATGACAGTAAAGAACACAAAATAATTATAGTCAAGGACAAAATCACATCGTTATTATCATCATCATCATCATCATCATCATCATCATCATCATCATCATCATCATCATCATCATAGTAATAATAATAATAATAATAAATGTTATATAATACGCGTTTTTCCTCCCCAAATAAAAAAAATCAGACCTGTAGCGACATACAGACTCACACGTCATACACGCTCTCTCATACATAACAAACTCATATCCATCACTCAAACATGTAAAAATCCAAATCCTACTTCTGCCAAAAAAAACCCAAACAACTTAGAACTACCAATTAATTTATTTGACTCGTTCTTATATAGCGCTTTTCCGGCTCAAGACTTGCTCAGGGCGCCCAACGTGAGCTGGAAACTAAGGATACATCACAAATGAAAAGAGATCTTTGATGTGGAGAAAAGTTCTTCACTGTTTTCTAAATCGCTTAATATACAATAAAACATAAGGCATGTGAAAACATTACCTGTCACAGCATGTGATTTCATTAATATGCTCCATAACTGAACCGTAATAATAATAATACTGCTTCTGATGGCATACAGCCAACAGAAAAAGCGTATTAGCATTAATTAAAATTGAAATATGAAAATCACGCTGTACAAAGAAAGTTGTTGCTTCAGATGTTATTTCAACAATGGATTTTTTTTTGAAGGGGGGAGGGTTTGTGTAGTAAGAGCATACTTACATTATTTAAACCAATCTCAATTTTCAGGTCATTGCGAAATCTCCAGTCGTCTGGAACAGGAAGGAAAGCACAGTCTACAATTATCATTAGAGACCTCCCATCTCTGAGCCAACTCTTCCACAACAAAACCTCTCTCTCTCTCTCTATGTCTCTCTCTGTCTCTCTCTGTCTCTCTCGCTGTCTCTCTCTCTGTCTCTGTCTCTCTCTGTCTCTGTCTCTCTCTCTCTCTCTCTCTCTCTCTCTCTCTCTCTCTCTCTCTCTCTCTCTCTCTCTCTCTCCCCACGAAAGGGGGAGTAAGTGGGAGGTTGGGTGATGGGGTGGTGGGCAGGGTGAGCTGGGGAAATTAATATGAGATCATGGTAGTGGTGTGCAGCTGATTCCAGCCCCTAAACCTCCCCTCCCCTCCCCTCGTAGCCTTCTCTTCCCCCTTCCCCCCCTTCAAAAGACTCACTCTTTTATTGTAAATGAATCATTAGACTAGACGCAGTGATGAATGTTTGCAGTAATCAGCAGACAGGATAAGGGGGTGCTCCACACGTTTCGTCTACTCGCGTATCGCCTACTCCTTGTCCTCGGAAATGTCCTTCCTTTTTCAAGAGCGCGTCGGTAGAGGCGTTTCGCCTAACCAGTCACCTGGAAAAGCAATGGGCCATTTGGGGATTCGTGTGGGCCAAATAGGTCACTGATAATCAATGTAACGTAATGAATTTGAAAGCGACACTTCATTGCAACAGATGAAACGGATCTACATAAAATGTGAATTACACGTGGATGGTAGTAAGCTGCCCTTGATCAGGCATTGCAGACGAGACAACAGAGAAGACTGGGACAGAAAGTGGACACGGTGTACCAGTCCATGCACTGGTTTAACATTTTTTACGTCATTAGCAAGGTGCGCTATGATGGCCTACTAGCGCCAAAACTGTGTTCTGTGTAATTTACAGAGAAATCGGTGTTAGTTAATAATTATCAGTATTCGCCACGTTGCTCTTTGGGTTCGGGCAAATTGCTCTTTGGGTTCGGGCAAATAGAATAGACCCAACGTTTCCCGGCGTGTCGTAAGAGGCGACTAACAGGGGTGATGTTAGCACGGCATCACTGGGCGAAAGTCTTCTACACAGAAGTCACCGGCCAGGGCGGAGGAACCTCACGTTACTACAGGTTCAACGACCACGTGCTCAGGGCCAAGGCGAGCCACACTGTATTCGTGGATTTCGGCTGTGGCCAACAGCCTGGAGAGGATTGGGCCCTGCCAGGTCTTTTTTGCCCAAGACACAACACATGATGAGGCTATCCACTAATTCCATGCCGGATCGGTCGTCGCCCGGAACAAGGACCGCGCCTTCCGTTGGCCACCAGGACGGAGGTGAAAAGTATGCTACTGATGGACAAATTAGCAAGATCCGCACGAGAAACAACATCGTCATAGGAACCTGGAATGTCAGGACCCTAACTGCGGAAGGAAAATTAGAAGAACTGGCCCACGAGCTGGACCACTATCGATGGAACGTTCTAGGTATCAGCGAACTGCGCTGGAAAGGCCTAGGTGAAACAACGACTGACAAAGGCCACAAGCTCTATTTCAGCGGTAGAGATGACAGGCACGAACACGGCGTTGGATTTTTGGTCCACAAGAACATTCTAGCCACTGTCATGGGTTGCCGCCCAGTCTCCAGTAGACTCATTACCATCCGTCTGAGAGCAACCCCTTTCAACATTACCATCATCCAGGCCTATGCCCCAACATCAGACTATGAAGACAGCGAAGTGGAGGATTTTTATGAAAATATACAGGCGGTCCTTGACCAAGTGCCGAAGAAGGACATAGTCATAGTGCAAGGCGACTGGAATGCCAAGGTTGGCCAAGATGCGCACCACAACTGGGGAGACACATGTGGACCCCACTGCAACAACGAGACAAATGACAGGGGTCTGAGGCTATTGGAGTTTGCCAGATACAACAATCTGGTACTGGCAAACACGCTTGGTCTCCACAAAAAATCCAGACGATGGACATGGCACAGTCCCGGCGGGGAACATCACAACCAGATCGACTACATCATGGTCAAGAAACGCTTCAGATCAAGCATCAACATTGGCAGGACACGCACTTTTCCAGGAGCAGACATTGGAAGTGACCACGATCTCGTGATGATGTCTTTCCGGCTCCATTTGAAGAGAGTAAATACAGCAAAGTGCACTAGGCTGAAGTTCGACCTGGACAAACTGCAAGACCCGGAGGTGACAAAAATATTTCAGGCCACAATTGGAGGGAAATTTGCACCACTGCTTATTTTGGGGGCAGGCGAAGTAGATGTCAACACCATGACCAATACCTTCAACTCAGCTGTAACAGATGCCGCCACTGAGATCCTTGGCAAGCACCGACCAAAGAAGAAGCCGTGGATCACACCTGAACTTTTGGATCTGTGTGATAAACGAAGAGAGTTAAAAAAGAAAAAGAACACCTCACAGGGAGCTGATGTCTACCGAAAAATCAACAATGACATCCGAAAAGGCATGCGCACAGCAAAGGAGAACTGGATAGAAGATCAATGCCAGGAAATAGAGAACAATCTGAACAAGAACAACAGCAAGAAGGCCTACCAGACTGTGAAGCGGCTGACAAGTGTTAAACAGCCCAAAGTCTCCACTATCCAAAGCAAGTCTGGCATATGCCTTACAGAAAAACCAGAAGTCTTGGACAGATGGACAGAGTACTGCTCTGACCTTTACAACCATACACCAAATGGAGACCCATCAGTTCTAGCATGTCCCGAGAGCAGAGAAGAAGAAGAAATCCTCCCAATTCTCCGGGAAGAAGTTGAGGCAGCAGTGCAATCGCTGAAGAAAGGGAAGTCAGCGGGAGTGGACAACATACCAGCGGAACTGCTACAAGCAGGAGGAGAAGCGATGACTGATGCTCTCACCATTATCTGTAACAAGATCTGGCAGAGTGGGGAATGGCCTACACCATGGACCCAGTCGCTTGTCATCACTCTTCCCAAAAAAGGTAACCTTCAGGAGTGTGAAAATTACCGCACCATCAGCCTCATCAGCCATCCCAGCAAGGTCCTCCTGAAAATAATACTCAACAGGTTGAAACCATAAGCTGAACAAATCATAGCTGAAGAACAAGCAGGATTCATGGCAGGGCGAAGTACCACTGAACAGATTTTCAACCTCAGAATAATCTGTGAGAAATACCTACAGCACCAACAACATCTATATCATGTGTTCATAAACTTCAAGAAGGCATTTGACCGAGTCTGGCATGCAGCTCTATGGGCAACCATGAAAGTGTACAACATCAGCCCTAAAATTATAGAAGTCATCAAAAGCCTGTATGACAAGGCTACCAGTGCAGTCCTCCATAACAGCGTCATCGGGAACTGGTTCAGAACAACAATCGGTGTGCGTCAAGGATGCCTACTCTCTCCAACACTCTTCAACATCTTCCTAGAGCGCATCATGTCAGATGCTCTTGCAGATCACGAAGGCACAGTCAGCATAGGGGGCAGAGCAATCTCCAATCTTCGTTTTGCGGATGATATTGATGGATTGGCTGGAGAGGAACAAGAACTTTAACAGCTTGTACAGAGGCTTGACACCACCTCCAGAGCTTATGGAATGGAAATAAGTGCAGAGAAGACCAAAATGATGACCAACAACACCAATGGCATCAACACGGACATCAAAGTACAAGGCCAATCCCTCAACACAGTGCACAGCTTCAAATATTTAGGAGCCATTGTGTCAGACAATGGGTCTCGACAGGAAGTCCTCTCCAGGATCGCACAAACAACTGCTGCCCTGACAAGGTTGAAGCCCATTTGGAAAGACAGAACCATCAGTCTACATTCCAAAGTAAGACTGCTGCGCTCTCTGGTCATCTCCATCTTCCTATATGCTTGCGAAGCATGGACCCTCACAGCAGATCTCCAACGAAGAATACAAAGCATGGAGATGAGGTGCTACAGAAGACTTCTGTGCATTTCCTATACCCAACACATCACCAACGACGAAGTCCGACAGACCATCACACAAGCCATTGGACAACACGATGACCTGCTCACAGTGGTGAAGAAACGGAAACTCCGATGGTATGGCCACGTCACCAGATCATCAGGCCTTGCAAAGACCATTCTGCAAGGCACAGTGCAAGGAGGTAGAAGAAGGGGGAGACCGAAAAAGAGGTGGGAGGACAACATTCGAGAATGGACTGGTTTGACACTGAGCGAAGCCATGAGGCTGCTGAGGACAGAGAAAGATGGAGTATGCTGGTTAAACGATCATCTGTGGTGCCCCTACGACCTTCGGGTTATGGGACAGGATAGGATAGGATTCGCCACGACTTCCTAGCGCCAAAAACCTGATAATTACAAATATCATGAGATAATTACAAATATCATAGGAACAATACAAATACGGGATAATTACAATTATCATTGAAGAATTACAAATATCTTCGCGTGATCATGTTTAATTTTCAGTTTTGGTTCTAGCAATCCATCTGGAAATGGGCCACAACCGAACATTGTAATTTTCACTTGATAATTAAAATTTGTATGTGTTAATTGTAAATATGTCGTTGATATTTGTAATTATCATATGATATTTGTAATTATCAGGTTTTGCCGCTAGTAGCCCGTAATAATGTGAATTACACAGAACATGTGTTAATTACTATTATCACTGATACCTGTAAATGCACGTTTTGGTGCTAGTAAGCCGAATTCGTCAGAATTAAGCATGATCAGGTAAAAATTGTAATTATGAAATGAAAATTATAAACATTATGTGATAATTACAATTTTGGGTTTGGGCTTATTTCCAGGCGGATTGCTAGAGCCAAAACTGAAAATTAAACATGGTAACCGTAACCTGAAGATACAGTGGAATCTCCGGTATACGACCGTCCAAAATCTGAGAAAAAACGGTCTTATAATAGAGGTGGTCTTATACCGGAAACAAGGGGTGGGGTGAGGGGGAGGGGCGTCAGGCTCGGAGGGGTATGTAGTCATAATTTTCACACTCACCAGCATGTATTCTCTGACAAAGGAAACTGTAAAACATGTTTCATTTTTAGATTTGTCTTTTATTCACAACTTCAAAAATAGAAAACAGTCGAATCACTGCCAGACGCGTTCATCCAAGTCTGTCAGTGCAGAAGCTCTCAGTTTCGATGTTTCCCTTTTCGCCACTTTCTCCACTCTCCCATCGTAGTTTCACAGATTCCTTATCCTTTATGATGAGCTGAATTTGGGTCTTCCCAACGTCTAAACTTCTTGCAATAGACAAACAACTCTCCCCATTTTCACTTCTTTCAATCACTTTCATTCTCTCTGCCAAACTCAAAACGTTCCTCTTGCGCGACGCCATTTTGACAGCCAGTGTAGGCGAGTAATGTCCCTTATTTGCGAACCGGAAATAGCAGACAACAGCAGGCGTACACTAACATGAGAGAAAATACGAAAGGTACAGACAGCAAATTAACTGATATCTCTTTTAAATTGCCCTAAGACGGTCGTATAAAGGGCTTAAGACACGGTCGCTGGTCGCATAAACGAGGTTGTCGCATACCAGAGGTCATTTATTATTGGAAGTGAATCCGTCAGAAGTTTTCAGGTCACATAACGGAGGGAGTCGTATACCAGAGAGCCGGATACCGGAGGTTCCAATGTATTTATAATTTTTAAATGATAATTGTAATTATCTCTTGAAAGTTGTAATTAATTCATGATTTTTGTAATTATGTCATGATATTTGTAATTATGTCATTGTATTTGTAATTATGTCATATTTCTAATTAGGTCATGATATTTGTAATTATGTCATGATATTTGCAATTATGTCATTATGTCATGATATTTATAATTATGTCATGATATTTGAAATTATGTCATGATATTTGAAATTATGTCATGATATTTGAAATTATGTCATGATATTTGAAATTATGTCATGATATTTGAAATTATGTCATGATATTTGAAATTATCAGGTTTTGGCGCTAGAAGGCCGTCATGACGCGCTACAAAGCTGAACAGAGGGTTTAGCATCAGAGACGTGAAATCAGTTTCACACTAACTCGTATTCTCCTTCCGTTTGGAGAGCCATGATCTGCAGCTGCTGCGCTTTCGCTTACAAGCCAACTCCATAGTCGTCCTCACGGGAAATCCAAATCTACGATAGCATGCTGCATAAGTCGTGACTGTATAGTTGTAGTGTTAAAATAGTAATTGTGGTGTGTTCAAGGTAAACAAAACAGAATCTAAGTGTTGTCGTACTTACTCCTCAACATTCTGCCACATAATTGAACAGTAGCTTTTTTTTTTTTAACAAGACTTTTTCGGAGTTCGAGATAAATGCGAATTTATCTCATTGTATTTGGGAATCGTCCTATATAAATATAAAACTTCATGATTTTGCAACCACATCATCTCTGGAACTGCTCCTAGCTATCTTTCCGAACTTTTGATTGTCTTTGTTCCTTCTCGCTCTCTCCGCTCGTCTGCAGGTGAAAGGATGTTCCGTGTACCAGAATACCACAGGGTGAGACACGGTGGTCGAGCCTTCAGTTTCTTTTCCGTTCAGACCTGGAACTCGCTACCTCGGTCCGTCCGTCACAGTCCTTCACTAGCGTCTTTTAAAATGAACTTGAAGACGGTCTTTTTAGAGAGGCCTTTTCTTAGGCGCCCTTAGTGAGTGTTTTTGGGTGGTGGGATGTGTAAATGTATGTGGTTGCGTGTTATTGACCAATGTACGCATGTTGTGTTTACAATTGTTTGTGTAAAGCGCTTTGTGATTTTGGAAAGCGCTGTATAAATAATTTAATTGCCTGTTATTATTATTATTATTATTATTATTATTATTATTATTATTATTATTATTATTATTATTATTAGATGATCGTTTGCTGTTGTTGTTGTTGTTGTTGTTGTTGTTGTTGTTGTTGTTGTTGTTGTTGTTATTATTATTATTATTATTATTATTATTATTATTATTATTATTATTATTATTATTATTATTATCACTATACGCTACAGCCATAACTGTTATTGATGCAATATGTGGTTATTAGAGTGTTTATGTAGGTGCGCGCGCACGCGAGAGAGAGAGAGAGAGAGAGAGAGAGAGAGAGAGAGAGAGAGAGAGAGAGAGAGAGAGAGAGAGCAGCTCATTCATAGATTTTATCTTTCATAATCGAATTTTTACTTTCATTTTTTTGTTGGAGATGTTTTGTTATTTTTGTTTTCACAGCTGTAGATTTCCTTAGTGTCAGTCTTAGAAAGTGTCTTTTTCCGTTTTCGGTCGTGTTTTCTTAAAAGGGCGAAGGAGAGTTTAGCACAAAGTGTACAGGACGTAGACGAAACGAGAGTCGTTTAAAACAAGCATTCAAAAACGCGAGTATGCAAAACGCGTCCCACCGGGATCAGGCGCGCGGCTCGCTTTTCAAGTAGTTAAAACGTCAGTACGGCTATTCATCAGACAACCCATGTCCTAACCCCCCCCCCCCCCACTTCTCCCCATTGCCATTAGCGCCTGTCTGGCCATTGCCACACAACGGATAAACTACCCCTCTTTAACCATTAAAGAGTCACCCTTTAGTAAGCCTAGATGTAATTTCCACAGCGTTTAATGGCAGTGCAACTGCAACACTACTTGTCTTAAACACTGTTTAATGGTTGTTTTGCCAAGTTTTGGTGGCTGTAAATTTGTACGTCGAGTTCATTTACCCCTGCCTACTGTTTCTTAACGAGGCTAATCAATATCAGTCAAAGGCGGCAAACACACGGACCAACAGTGTAATGTCCATTGTGCCATGTTACGCGCAGCAACCCCACACAGCAATAACGTTCTCTTAAAGCGGCCCAATTCCAAGGATTGGCTTATGTTTGGCCAGAGTGAGTGTACCCTAACATTGGCATCGTTGTAACAATAACAGATGATATAACGGAAAGGCTTAGCTCTAAGCTACCACTAAGCGTTGATGGGTTTGGTGTTCATGCTAGTCCTATGTAAGCAATTTTAATACATTTACAAGCGGAATAGCATCATCATCATCAGCAGCAGCAGCAGCAGCAGTCCCGCAGCCGGTCAGGCTGTTGGGGAGCCATGAGGAATGCTCACGCAGAGAGTTCTCGCCACTTGTATCTGTCTGCAGCTTTCGTCAGAAGGCGTGACATGACTAGCGCCGTCGATGTTTTGACGTCACCAGCCCAGTTCTTTCTCTGTTGTCCTCCGCGCCTGTCTCCTTTCACTGTTCCTTGCAGGATAAATTTTGCAAGTGTGTCATGCTGCGTGACATGGCCACACCATGCCACCTTCTTTTTCACAATGGCAAGGACAGGCGATATTCAGCTGTTTGCGGTAGCATTTGATTTCAAATGCCTGGATGTGTTTTTTTTTTCCAATTTTGCTGTCAATGTCCAGCCTTCACAACCGGACAGGAGAACGACCAAGACCATGGACTTGAAGAGTTTCACCTTGGTGCGGAAATGAATAAATGAATATGTCTACTCTTCCAGATCGTGTTCAAGCCTGCCATAGTTGACCTGGCCATTGCCAGTGTGGTTTTGAGTATGGCTAACAATCCATAAGACAATTATCTAGTAGGGCTATCACTATATAAGACAATCATCTAACTCGGCTAAAGTGCTGCACTGGCACTATGAATATTCTCCGAACTTCCAAGATTAATATCTATTGTTTGCAGTCTGAGTTTTAACAAGTACTTTACAGTGAACAAGTACTTTACAGTTAACAAATAACTTACAGTTAACAAGTACTTTACAGTTAACAAAGTACTTTATATTTGTTTGTATGTAGATTATAGTCACACGACACTTTCGCATATAGGTGACTACTGGACCGATTTAGACTGACACCAGCGGGCCAGTTGTTGGTAAAGGGGAAAATAATATGATCACGATCACACGTTGACCAATCCGGGATTCGAACCAGCGACCTTTCGGTTACTAGCAAGATGCTCTTACCAACTGAGCTACCCGGCCCCCTAGAACAAACTTTATATATTTTTTTTAACAGTTTATAGTCCCCTCTTTTCCCGGTAAGGATTTTCAGAGAGAATAGATTTAAATGTTATAGCGCCTTTTATAGCACGATATTATCAGCCGAATACGTTATGACCCTCGTCTGCTCTAAGCCCCAACACACGCCATTCTCTCTTCCACTCACTACCAGCGACACGCCTTTAAGGTGTAAAGAAGTCGCACACCCATTCAGCTACTGGTTACATTTGAATGTCTTTATCGGCAAATGGCGCGGCTGTCGTAAAGCAGGACCGCCCATAGTAAACAAAGCTGCATGACAGTCGCTAAGTTTTCAGTAAGGTGATAATAACGAGCTATCGCTGGTAGCAGTTACGGCACGACCTATAGGTGTTATGGGCAGCTGATTCGCCGCCGCAGAAGTCAACACGTCCCACAGGTACTATCAACTGTCGGACCATTTGCATCTACTTTGTAGCCTGGTAACACAGACCACTGGCCATTAAGAAGAAGAAGAAGAAGAAGAAGAAGAAGAAGAAGAAGAAGAAGAAGAAGAAGAAGAAGAAGAAGAAGAAGAAGAAGGAGAAGAAGAAGAAGAAAAAGAAGAAGAAGAAGTTGTTTCCGACACCGGGCAAGTGTATATTAAAACTTGCTCACGTATGCCGTAACTAACATCTCATCAAAGGTAAAACACTTTCCTTCTGTTCATTGTTGATAGTGTCAGCAACTTTCTCCCAAATGATTTCCTCTACTCTGCCTACAATGACTACTACTACTACTACTACTACTACTACTACTACTACTACTACTACTACTACTACTACTACTACTACTACTACTACTACTAATGATATTTATAAGGAACAGTTCAAAGCGCATCCTCACGCATTCACACATAATTATGCTGCGGAGTGGTAATGAATTGCAGGCAGCTGGTCCACAGAAATAAAAAGATTTAGAACCAACAGAGGACAGTTTGTGGCGGGGTATCTTGAGAAGGAATTTGTTGGATGAAGTTGTGAGAGGGAGTGTAGCGTTGGACATCATCGGCAAGGTATGAAAAAGCACAGCCATGGAGACACTTGTAACAGAAAAGACAGATTTTGTAAAGAATTTGTTTGCGGTACGGGATGCCAGTGGAGTGTGAGCTAGAAGTGGAGTAATGTCGTCAGATTTTTTTTAATTTTTGAGAATGAGTCGAGCGGCAGCGTTTTGAACAGGTTGCAGATGGTGGCTGGAAGAAACAGGCAGACCAGATAAAGGTGGTTGGCCTAAAGTGATAGGACTGAAGTTCACTGATAGCATGTTGGATACAAGCCTTATTAGTTGATGTTCTCCGTGCAATGACAGGAAAGATTTATCTCCCTTCTTTGCTGCCAGTGGTTTTACTTTGTGGATGTGTGCCATAGATACAGATGTGTGCCATAGATACAGATGGTGTGCCATAGATACAGATGTGTGCCATAGATACAGATGTGTGCCATAGATACAGATGGTGTGCCATAGATACAGATGTGTGCCATAGATACAGATGGTGTGCCATAGATACAGATGTGTGCCATAGATACAGATGTGTGCCATAGATACAGTTGCGCCATAGATACAGATGTGTGCCATAGATACAGTTATGTGCCATAGATACAGTTGTGTGCCATAGATACAGATGTGTGCCATAGATACAGATGTGTGGCATAGATACAGTTGTGTGCCATAGATACAGATGTGTGCCATAGATACAGATGTGTGCCATAGATACAGATGTGTGCCATAGATACAGTTGTGTGCCATAGATACAGATGTGTGCCATAGATACAGTTGTGCCATAGATACAGATGTGTGCCATAGATACAGATGTGTGCCATAGATACAGATGTGTGCCATAGATACAGATGTGTGCCATAGATACAGTTGTGTGCCATAGATACAGATGGTGTGCCATAGATACAGATGTGTCACAGTCGGACTTCTAGCCCCGGCTCTGCTCGCGGCAATTTCCCTCTACTCGCCCGCTGACCAAGCGACCCAAGCCCCGCCCCTCGGGATAGCCCCACGTGACTCTAGGACTGGACCCAGGAACAGTTAGCCCTAGGCTCGTCAGTCTAATTCTGCAAGCCCGAGAGAACGCACTGCCTGCCGAGACACGTCTGCACCCACGTTGCGACCGCTGAGCTCCGCCAATATTCTTGTGTTCCAACCCGTTCCTTGGTCAAGAACGGGCTCTTGTAAGGGCCACTGCAAGACTCAGCCACGCCGCGTGCAGCCCATATCCTCTGGCTGTCACTGAAGACGCGTGAAGCAAGACCACCGGCCAAGTACATATGACCGGTTCCGACCCAAGCCAATTGTTGCACCACCAACTCGACCTAGTGACCTAGACTGGTCTACACAAGCCACGCTACTGACCAGTTGCGCAACCGCCATCCAGTCACCTGAGGCTACAACCGCCTACGTTCCTAGCAGATAAGTGTGCACTCTGCGCACACCACAATTCTGCAGATATCTGGCTACCCAGCTAAAGCAACCAGATACCCCGTTGCCACATGATGATAGCCGTCCATAATCGCCCCTGTTGACTTTAAATATTTAAACCAGAACTTCTCCCAGATACTCAGCATGATAACAGACTATCACTCGTGACTCAGTCGTAAGCCTACCTACTACGTCTGACCTACAGCAATATAATAAATTGTCTAATATCGTAATATACCTCCCGACTTCCCTTGTTCAAGTTTCCATTAGTTTAGTCTGTACTCTTCTCGTCTGTCCTTATAACTTTCTATAATTCTTTAGCTCTCCAAGCATTATTCCCCTGAACGTCACCGCAAGTTAGCCTAGGACAAGGGAGGCGACACAGCGCGGGGGAATAATTGCTAACCCTCATCCCCCCAACCCCCTATATTCGTGACAAGATGTGTGCCATAGATACAGATGTGTGCCATAGATACAGATGTGTGCCATAGATACAGATGTGTGCCATAGATACAGTTGTGTGCCATAGATACAGATGTGTGCCAAAGATACAGTTGTGCCATAGATACAGATGTGTGCCATAGATACAGATGTGTGCCATAGATACAGTTGTGTGCCATAGATACAGATGTGTGCCATAGATACAGTTGTGCCATAGATACAGATGTGTGCCATAGATACAGTTGTGCCATAGATACAGATGTGTGCCATAGATACAGATGTGTGCCATAGATACAGATGTGTGCCATAGATACAGTTGTGTGCCATAGATACAGATGGTGTGCCATAGATACAGATGTGTGCCATAGATACAGTTGTGTGCCATAGATACAGATGTGTGCCATAGATACAGATGTGTGCCATAGATACAGATGTGTGCCATAGATACCGATGTGTGCCATAGATACAGATGTGTGCCATAGATATAGATGTGTGCCATAGATACAGATGTATGCCATAGATACAGATGTGTGCCATAGATATAGATAAGTACCATAGATACAGATGTGTGCCATAGATACAGATGTGTGCCATAGATATAGATGTGTGCCATAGATACAGATGTGTGCCATAGATACAGATGTGTGCCATAGATATAGATGTGTGCCATAGATACAGATGTGTGCCATAGATACAGATGTGTGCCATAGATATAGATAAGTACCATAGATACAGATGTGTGCCATAGATACAGATGTGTGCCATAGATATAGATGTGTGCCATAGATACAGATGTGTGCCATAGATACAGTTGTGCCATAGATACAGATGTGTGCCATAGATACAGTTGTGTCATAGATACAGATGTGTGCCATAGATACAGATGGTGTGCCATAGATACAGATGTGTGTCATAGATACAGATGTGTGTCATAGATACAGATGTGTGCCATAGATACAGATGTGTGCCATAGATACAGATGTGTGCCATAGATACAGATGGCCGTTTCGCTGTGTTCTCAGCTCGTCACTGTATCAGCTGAGCTAGCTTGGGGAAAAGACAAGGAACTGATTTTCCATAGCATAAGTAGACGCCTGAATGAAGGCCTCAGCAAAAACATCTTCATGTGAAAAATGTATCCACAATTTGGCTGATTGGCAACGATCACGTTAGTCATGGTGACCTCTAGTGGCCCAAAGACTTTGGAACCAGGGTGACAGAGCCTGTGATATTGGCCGAGCAGTCTGTCACAGTGAGTTTGGGAACATCCCAAATCTCTTCACCGACATGTGGGACCTGGCTTAACCCATTTTTACGTCGTAAAGACTATGTGAGAAAAGCACGGCCGCAAACGCAATTTGCCACTGGAGACTTCATGGTTAATGTCTACATCAATCTAAGCCAAACCAAGTCTTACGTCTCTTAAAGTGCACATTGAGTTTATCGTTTAACAGTTTAGCTTTTACAACTTTTTGGGGGTAAAAAGTTAGTGAGTGTGTGTGTGTGTGTGTGTGTGTGTGAGAGAGAGAGAGAGAGAGAGAGAGAGACAAAGATGGGAGGAAGGAAGACAGGATTGTATAACAGCTTTATTTGTACACGATTACGTTTAAATTGACCAGTTGTACAATTTTCACTCTCGTCGAAAAAGGAAAGAAAAAAAAGGAAGGGTAAAAAAAGAAGAAATTGTTAAACTGACCCAGACAAGGCATTTCACAAAGGAAACGTTTCTTTCGGTCGTTCTGTGCAACAATCGTCTCGGGACCTGAAATCTCATTTTGCAACTGGCTTTCTCTGACAATACACTGCTATAAAGTATCTCCCCACTCACAAGGAGTACAATTTGCGTGGGAGATATTTTCAAAGCATGGGGAAACCCCCGGTTCTGACGTTTAATATGTCTGGTAGAGAATTGTATTTTCTCGGTGGGACAAACAGAATTTGACACGAAGGATAACCTACCGTACGAGTTATTCCCCATGATGAATGTTGCCAGTACACAAATTTCGTTACATCTATTGAATTAGCTTTTAGGATACAGCCTACAAAAAAACCCTGGCTTCTCCACACAATTGGATTGGGACATGTCTTGGAACAGACAGAAAAAAGATACATGTTATTTAGGTATACCTATGGGTGGACTGAAATGTGTGTGTATAGGAGTTGAGTATTGTTGTACGGGGAT
Source organism: Oncomelania hupensis (assembly GCA_036898135.1). Lineage (NCBI taxonomy): Eukaryota > Metazoa > Mollusca > Gastropoda > Littorinimorpha > Pomatiopsidae > Oncomelania > Oncomelania hupensis. The sequence continues at coordinate 3,094,340 of CM072518.1, forward strand.
AAATAAGATAGGTATAGCTATGCTGAGCACAAAGCTATATTGTATATTGTATCTGAGAAAATGCCGGGAAACCGTCTACACCCTTATACAAACGCACTTTGAAGGCATATTTGACTATCATAATAAAAGCATGCACCTAGTAACAAAACTGCTGAAGATCCAGCCTCTCTTTAATTAACTTTGCAAATACTATATTCGCACAGAATGTGACAGAGGATCCAGTAAAGTACGTAAAGAAGCGTCCACAAACTTCATCTTCACCACCAAAACCACCTTCAACCATCACAGAATCATCAGTTTTGAAAATTAAGGGGCCTGATTAGGTCACAAACAAAACCGTCTATGTTACCAGGCTACAAAGTAGATGCAAATGGTCCGACAGTTGATTTAGGTGACTAAATTGATTGGCTGGCATTTTGCAGGACGGTAATGTCTCAATTCCTGTCCTGTCACACAGCGTCCAATGAGGACGTCAAGTTCCGGTCAATGTCCGGGCGTCGATGGCTAATTTGAAGCCACTTTCGATGGTCAGTACCTGGCTCGTTTCCGCAGCTTATTGGTCACCGTCTACTGCCCACAACGCTGGAGACCGTCTGGCTATCGACAATGATGACCGCATACAGGTAATGGAACGAGAAGATTACAGAAGAATGTGATGGTGGTATCGTTTAGTAAATTGGGTTAGCTCCACTTGCAGGGTGGTACCGTAGAGTAAGGGGGTTATGTCCCTTCGCACCTTGCAGAATGTAGTGTTGGAAGGGAAGAAATGTTCTAAATACTGCTCATGACGGTGAGATTGTTTGAGTGCAACTGGTTGCCAGCATGGTGGTACATTGGTCTGTAGTTTATGAAATACCAAAGCTTACAATTTTGCAAAGATGGCGCTTACAATTTTGCAAAGATGGCGCTTACAATTTTGCAAAGATCACTGACCGTAGTGAAAAGGCAAGAAACGCAATCTATTAACACAATCACTGTGAAGCTAGTTGACCGGGGTGGCCTTTGAAGCGCATTTTGAAGACGTGATGTATCGTTTACATTTTACGGCTTTTGATTTCAAGCATTGCAAGGCAAGGCAAAGCAAGGCAAATTTATTCCAGAAAAAAAAACACAACCCATTAAGGGCACATGGACATCGTTAAAATGATATACACACACATGCAAAATAATTAATTACATAACATTTTAAAATTTTTAAATTAAAACTATTTATGTACACAAAGGGATTGCAGAAGGGTGTGGAGGGGAGCGATTGAGAGGGGAAAAGAAGAAAAAATAAATTGATTGGGGATAGCAACTAGAAATCATAACTAACAATACAATTCTATCTAAACACATCAATGACAAACTACTGAAATTGTTTTTGTTACACACAACCTGTAAATATCAGAACTAGATTAATTTTTTACATGGGATAACAACGTTACAATTGTTTAATAATTTATTCTGAACTGGGATAACAACGTCACAATTGTTTAATAATTAATTTTTGACATGGGATAACAACGTTACAATTGTTTAATAATTAATTTTTGACATTGGATAACAACGTCACAATTGTTTAATAATTAATTTCATTAGCCTTACACACTTTAATAATACTGACTTTTTATTAGATGACAATAATTCTTGAAATTTGATGGCATTTGGGTATCTATAATAATATGATTTTAATAATTCTGTTCTCGAGTTACAAAAATGTGAACACAAAAATAAATAATGAAACTCGTCATCCAAGAATCCCTCTGTTCATCTTCCTTAATTAATCACCACCCAATGAACCACCTTCTCGCCATCTTGTAACCTTCACCAACTCCACCCCTCGCTTATAATTATGCTTTAGTCTGATGTCGTAACCTGGATGAAGTTGTGCAAGGCCAAAGAGTCAAGACGGCTACAAAAGCTGTAATATTGTGTTGCATCTGCGTAAACAGCCACTGAATGTACAAGACAGGAAGTTCATCACTCAGGACCAGCGTGTCGCAGAACATCTGCATCTTCGGCATGCTGCACTCCGTTATTTCAACACTTTGTGAACTTCTACAAGTCTTCACCCAGCGTGGCAACAAGGCCAGGAAAACAACGCTGAAATAAGGCGGTTCGTTCTAGTTCAAACAGGAATCCGTATTTTAAAAATAATTACTTCGCTGGTAGAATGAAAACAGCTTCATAGGAATCTCCGAATTCAGTTGGCTCTAACGAGTTCCTTCCCTTGGTTCAAATCAAACTGCTAAATTGCTGTTTGTTTAACATAATTAGATTGGGTTTAATTTAACGTGTTTCACTTTGCAAACAAAGCAAGACGGTAAGACATTCAAATTCACCTTCAAACACTATAACACACAGCTGAAAACAAACACTATTATACACAGCTGAAAACAAACACTATAACACACAGTTGAAAACAAACACTATAACACACAGCTGAAAACAAACACTATAACACACAGCTGAAAACAAACACTATAACACACAGCTGAAAACAAACACTATAACACACAGCTGAAAACAAACACTATAACACACAGCTGAAAACAAACACTATAACACACAGCTGAAAACAAACACTATAACACACAGCTGAAAACAAACACTATAACACACAGCTGAAAACAAACACTATAACACACAGCTGAAAACAAACACTATAACACACAGCTGATAACAAACACTATAACACACAACTGATAACAAACACTATAACACACAGCTGATAACAAACACTATAACACACAGCTGAAAACAAACACTATAACACACAGCTGAAAACAAGCATTTTTAAACTGTCCGTGGGGCTGGTCTGCTTCGGTTTTATTCTAAAGAAATCAAAACATCGAGCGATTGGTCACTATCTGAATTAACCTGTAATCTGTAATATGTCAAGTTCAAAATAATATTGTAAGGAAAAATTTTTAGAAAAAATTTTGCATTTTTTTTCGTGGCCGTCAACAATTGATTAAATGTGATTAAAAGCGAACTTGGAATATTAATACAGTTTGCCTTGAAACTGTAGGGAATGACTGTTGAAGGGTTTTCAATGTGAACCGTTGAAATGTCAACCTGCGGCCCACGTGGGTGTATTCCCTTCACCAGGCCCCTGCACAATTACTGTGTGCCCTTCTTTGGCACCCTTTGGCATAACATGCCATTATTATGATAAAACACGCACAGGCCCGCACTGAGCTAATGAAAACGTAATTAGCAAACACGCGTGTATCCACCCATCATTATCCTTCCACTTCCAACTCCTTCCAGATCCAACCTTCATTTGCCTCACTCTCAACTCCTTCCCGATCCAACCTTCATTTGCCTCACTCTCACCTCCTTCCCGATCCAACCTCCATTTGCCTCACTCTCACCTCCTTCCCGATTCAACCTCCATTTGCCTCCTTCATCTATTCTCCATTGAAATATGTGGCATCATGTTCAAACTTGCACATTGTTTGTTCATGTATCCTCTCTCTGTCTCTCTCCTCTCATCCCATACCCCTCATTTTTCCCACTCCTTTTCATTGCAGAGATGCAATATAGTACATTATAAGAATGGCTGAGCGAAATATGTGGGCCAGAAAGGAACAAGAGTTCAGTAAGATGTGATCAATACAGGATCCATAGATCACTGCCGTCTTTCACGGACTATGTGGGTCTGTGTCGTATTGTTGTTGTCGATTCCTCCTCCCCCTTCCCTGCCCCACCCTGTGGGTCAAGAGACAAAGTGTGGCCCAAATAAATCAGTCTTGGGACTAGGCTGTACGATGACAAACAGGGCCTGGAGGGGACATCATCATTTGTTTCCCACACTGGACTGAATAATAGCAGCCCTGGACAATCCAGCTTAGCCTTAAAGTCCTCTATATGCTTCTGTGTCCGGGGACGGTAATCTACCTACCTACCTACCAGCTTAGCCCGGACTGCTCGCTGGTTATCTAATGCTACAGAACTTACGTAGCTTTTAATAAGTAACCATAATGCGCAGAAAGCACTAATATGTCTGTCTGCCTGTCTGTCTATCTATCTGTGACAAGGCGGGCAATCGCACCTCTGAGCTAGGCTGCAAGCATTCCAGACCCACGCTCAGCCAGCCATCATCTCTCCTTAACCAGCCATCACTAGCAGGCCCGCTTGCCCAGTCGCTTAAGCCCCGCCCCCCGGGGCATCGCCTTAAAGCCTGCCACAAAACCTGACATAGTGTCAGACCCAAGCATTCCTGCCTCGAAGTCACAACCTGTCCGAAGACACGTCTCCATCACCGAGTGACCTCTGAGCTTCGACAGTACCCTTGTGCTTCCACCCGTCTAAGTCAAGGTAAGAGAGGGAACTTACTCTTTGTCATATAGCAGACCCATCACCCGTCGTTCGCCCATCATGTTCATGCGTCCTGTCAATATGTATGTTCATGTTTATAGTTTTGCCTTGATGTGTTGCTGTGACTTGTATTTATCCCTTGCACATATTTTCTACCTTGTATATGACCCATGACATGTTTGGATTTATGCTTGTATGCTCCGTTAGCCCCATGTGTAAATACCCCATGCCATGCTGTCCCCCCGCCTAGATTAAAGTCCCCAGTACAGCCCCGACCTACAACCCCTTTGCCCTGCACCCCTCCATTTGCTTTCCCCCTTGCTCCCAATGTATAAATATTTGCCCTGTTGCCAACCCCATCCTAATGCGCCGAAGGTATCTTATACTAGCGGCTGCCAATAACCTCCACTTTGGCCCAATAAATCTAGTTGCATTGTTTGACTGTTGGTATATGCACTGGCTCAACCCTTGACCGGTCAACCAAATTTGAATTCTGAGAAGGGCTATTATACCACAGGCCCTGAATCCACACTATCCCTATCCCCCGCTGATACAGCGTCTGTATTACATTACAGACGGGTTCCTGTACCGGGCGAATCACCCCGGCCTTGTATCATCTCCCAGTCGCTGACCCGCTGCAGGCCCCTGACAACCCAGGAGGTCAATGAGAAGCGTGACACGGGACTTCGCCATTTTCTAGACGGCTAGCTACGAAAGCCGATTTCTAGGCCTGTACCATCACAAGACAATCACTCGTGGTCTATGCGTCATCGCGTGACCACTGACCTGCATCTTCGCACCCACGCTATCGACCGTGGCCAGCAAGCCAACCAGAGTATCCTGGACCCATCGCCGCACTGCAGTACAGAGCTAAGTGCCTAGCCTCCGAGAATCCCCACTCGCCAGATTATCAGAGAGACTCTGGAAACCATACAGATACACTCTAGCCCTGTGATGAAATCAGTCTACAGTCGCTCTAGTACCCCAAATATTGACTACCCAGAATATCACCGAACTACTCCTTACTGAAAGACGCTTTGCCAATGACTCACGTTAGAATAATTTGACCTACACTCCCCACTTTGAATTATTAAAAGTAAATAGTTATAGAAATTGCAACTACCCTGACTGGCCTTTGAATGTGAATTTCTTAACTAGTGTAGCCTTACTCTCCATCTCGTCTTTACCCTGTCTGTCTATTAAGTTGGCCCAGCATTAATCTCTTGAATGTCATCGCACCATTAACCTATCAAAGGAGGTAATACAGCGCTAGAGATTAAGAGCTTAACCCCCATCCCCCAACCCCTCTCTTCGTGACATTAACTTTGGCGACCCCGACGAGACTAAAGACTTAGGTTTCCCCCTCCAACCCGACGAGACTAAAGACTTAGGTTTCCCCCTCCAACCCAACGAGACTAAAGACTTAGGTTCCCATCCCAACTTGACGAGACTTAGGACTTAGCGTAACTTCCACCCCAGCCCAGTATAGATAGGACCCAGCCCTCTAAGCCTAGTAGTAGATAGCATAGCCCCATAGGTCCCTTACTGGCTCTCCCGAGTGGTGGTATCTCAAAAGGCTTTTTCTTGCATTCATTTTTGTATTTTTGATTGATTGCATTTTGTCTTTGTGGTTGTGTTGTATTCGCCCCTTTGCAGTTTCATCGTAGCTCATCCAGCCCACCCCCTTGTTTTCCGTCAGTGTACCCCCTTGTGTGCGCCCCTCATTCCGGTTAGGACCTTTTTCAGGGTAAGTTACCTCCCTTACCATGGCCGACCGGGGAGAGCTTGCGCTTAAGTACAAGAGTATTGGCGAGAGCTTAGGGCTCGCCGGCACCGAACTCAAGGACTACGTCCTGGCTAGCGTAGATGCGGACGTGGCCGAGGAAAAGTTGAAGAGGGAGGAGAGGGCCAAAGAGCGAGATGCGAAGAGGCAGGAGGAAGAAAGAGCAGCGGCACTGAAGAAAGAGGAGGAGAAAGAGCGCATCGCCGCTGAAGAACGGGCCGCCGCCCGGAAAAAGGAGGAAGAGAAGGAACGCATCGCCGCGGAGGAAAGAGCCGCCGAGCGGAGAAGAGAGGAGGCGAAAGAGAGGATTGCAGAGGAGGAGAGGGCCGCCGCAAGGAGGAAGGAGGAGGACGAGAGGATAGCGGCACTTGAAGAGAAGAGGAAGGACAAGGAGCTCGAACGGCGCCAAGCACTCCTCCAGCTTGAGCGCGACCGCCGCGATTTAGGTATCGCATCGCCCGCTAGCGAAGACTACTCGCTCATCGCCCCCAGCTTCGCCGCCAACACCGGAATACCCGCACCCCCCCCCGCCGATTCCGGGGATGAACTTTCCCCTGGACCCATTCGTCGAACGAGACGAATCGATTGAAGTCTATCTCGCCCGATTCGAACGAGTCGCGGGAGAAAACGGTCTTGACCCCCAGTACTGGTATCGCAAGCTCAGTCATGGCCTTAAGGGGAAGGCCTATGAAATCCTGGCCAAGACACCGACTTCCGAGGAGGGAGACTACCCCGCCCTCAAGAAAGCTCTACTGCATGGTTTTGAGCTCTCAGGTGAGCACTACCGCAAGAATTTCCGGAACTCCCGGAGAGAGAAAGGGGAGAAGTTTACGCAGTTTGCCGACCGTCTAGCTACGCTACGGGACAAATGGATAGAGCAAACTGACGAACCAAAGACATACGACGGACTGCTAGAGTTGATGCTAGCCGAGCAACTCCGAGGGACAATGCCAGCGGAACTTCGGACATTCGCCGCCGAACAGGGCGCCGCTCGCCTTGAAGACCTGATCATTGTCGCGGACCGCTACCTCACCGCCCATCCCGACGACAGACAGCCTCGCCGTGATCCCCCCGCACCCTCGTCGCCAGATACCCGCCACCAGCCTCGCCGGCCAGTCCCGCCAGCGAACCACCGTCCACAACCGCCCAAAGGACGCCCGAACCCCGGAGCGGAGCCAGGGAAGCGGAGCACAGAGCTCTACTGCGGCTACTGCCAGCGCCGAGGACACACCCGGGAGAAATGTTTCCGCCGCATCAGCGACCAGCGTCGCAAACAAGGTACCGTACTAGCCCTACGCCAAGTTACCCCCGACGGGAAACCGGTAACCCCCGTCGTCACTCCCGCCGACCGACCGGCCGTCACCGAGCAAGTGACTGTCAACAATCGCCCAGCCCACTGTCTATACGACACTGGACTTACCTTCGACGCCGTCGTCCGCCGCTCGCTCATCAGGGACCAAGACCTGACCGGCGAGACTATCACCCTGAAGTTGGCCGACGCGTCTCAGCCCAGCACCACGCTCCCTATAGCCCGGATCCAAGTCACCAGCCGATACGTAACGGGGACCATCCAAGCTGCCGTGATGGACCAGCCCCTGTACGACCTGATTTTAGGATGCCGATACGTGTTCTTGGGGATGCCGCCCCAGCCTGTGGAGTCGATGGCCGCCGTCCAGACGCGCGCCCAGGCGAAAACAGCCGCGACACCACCCCCGATACCCAACCAGATGCCGGAACAGATCCGGAAGGCCCAAGAAAGCGACGTCACCCTCCGCAAGTGCTACGGAAAGCTCCCCGCCGCACGCACTCCACCCAAGTCCGGGGACTTTTTCGTCGAAGACGGACTCCTCTTCCGTCAGAAGGACGACCATTCTCAACTCGTCGTGCCTGCGACACTTCGCCCCCAAGTCCTGGAACTTGGCCATAGCATGCCCCTAAGTGGACATATGGGCATAGGAGCGACCACTCTACGCATCAGCGCTCAGTACCACTGGCCCGGGATGACCGAAGACGTGAAGCGCTACGTCAAGTCCTGTCGCCAGTGCCAACGATACTCGCCCCGCCATCACACCGTCCCGGTCACTATCAGCCCCACCGTCGTCGTCGGAACACCCTTCCAGCGAGTGGCCGTCGACATAGTAGGACCCCTCCCGCGGACCAAGAAGCGGAACCAGTACCTACTAACCCTTGTCGACGCTTGCTCGATGTGGTGTGAGGCCGTTCCTCTACCGAAGATCGACGCCGCCCGAGTCGCCGACGCGCTCGTCACCATATTCACACGAGTCGGATTCCCGGACAACATCTTGACCGACAACGGGTCCCAGTTCACCGGAAAACTCATGCAGGAAGTTTTCCAACTACTCCGCATTCGCCATATCCGGACTCCACCCTACCACCCCGCTAGCAACGGACAGGTCGAGCGCCTAAACGGGACTCTCATCTCGATTATCCGCAAGATCGCCGACGAACAGCCGGAAGCGTGGGACACATACGTCGCGTCAGCGCTCTTCGCGTATCGAGAGACCCCGCACACCTCCACCGGATACACGCCTTCCACGCTGCTTTTTGGAAGACCCCTTTCCGGACCTCTAGCCGCCTTGCGACGTAGCTGGACCGACGCCAAACTGGACGAGGCACCGGTCGACGCCACGAAATACGTCACGAAGCTCCAAGAAACCCTCAAGGCCACTTGGAAAGCCGCCTCCGCCAACCTGAAGAAGGCGAGAGAAAGGCAAGCCCGCTATCACAACCGCCGCGCCCGGGACCGAGAACTACAGGTAGGAGACCAAGTCCTACTGCTTCTCCCCAGCGGCACAAACAAGCTAGACATAGCTTGGCAGGGACCCTACCCGGTGCTTGAGAAGCTCTCACGTACCACTTATCGCATCGAGGTAGGCGGAAAGCCCAGGACCCACCACATCAATCTGCTCAAGCGGTACCTGGAGCAACCTGCGCCCGCCCCAGACTCCCACTCGCTACTCACGGTCGCGCTGACCGTCGAAGTGGATGGCACAGAGACCGGCGTCGCCGAATTTCCGCTAAAAGGGAAGGAATCCTTCCGGGACGTCTCTCTGGACCCCTCACTCCCCGCCGGCCAGCAACGCCAACTACGCGCCATCGTAGCCGAATACAGGGAAGTCCTCACCGACATTCCTGGAAGGACGGACCTGGAAGAAGTTCGACTAACCCTGACGGACCCCACTCCCGTCCGCCAGAAACCGTACCCCGTCCCACTTTCCCAGCAGCAAGTAGTAAGAACGGAAGTAGAGGCTCTGCTACAAGCCGGAGTCATCGCTCCCTCCCGTTCCCCCTACAGCGCCGGAATAGTTCTATCACGGAAGCCCAGCGGAGAACATCGCCTCTGTATCGACTTCCGGCAGTTGAATCTTGTAACCCAGTTCGTGCCCGGACCCCTATCCGACCCAACAGACTTGTTTGCAAAGCTACAATCCGCCCGATACTTCTCCCGAGTGGATCTGAGCAAAGGCTTTTACCAGATTCCCGTGCACCCTTCATCCCGCCAGTACCTGGCCTTCAGCACGATGGACGGCCACTATGAGTTTAACGTTCTGCCGTTTGGTCTGCACAATGCCCCAAGTATTTTCAGCACGATGATGCGGAAGCTGTTGGACCCCCTCCACTGTCCGTTCGTACACTCTTTCATGGACGACACACTCGTCGCAACGGAGACATGGGAGGAGCACCTGCGAGTGGTGCGCCAACTCTTGCGCCGCCTCAAAGAAGCGGGCCTCACTGCCCGGCCGACCAAATGCCAGTTCGGCTATCAGGAGCTGGAATTCCTTGGCCACACCATCAGCCGTGGACAGCTCCGGCCTCTGGAAAAGACCGTCCAGCGCCTTCGAGACGCGCCACGCCCCAAGACCAAGAAAGATGTTCAGTCCTTCCTGGGACTGAGTGGCTTCTATCAAAAGTTTGTACCCGGATACAACGGGATCGCCGCGCCACTATCCAGCCTAACCCGGAAAACCGCACCGGACCGAGTCCTCTGGACCCCGCAATGTGAAGCTGCCTTCCAGGAGCTCAAGGACAAGCTGACGTCCCAGCCAGTCCTGCGACTCCCCAACCACGGACAGCCCTTCGTCCTGCGCACAGACGCCAGCGACGTAGGCCTCGGAGCCGTTCTACTCCAACGGGACTCCGCGGACGCCCCGACGCTCTTCCCCGTCGCGTACGCCAGCCGGAAACTTAAGCCGGCCGAACAGAATTACGCCACGTCGGAGAAGGAGTGTCTCGCCCTCGTCTGGGCAGTCCAGAAGTTCCAGTTGTATCTCTACGGCTCGCACTTTACCGTCCAAGTGGATCATCAGCCGCTTTCCTTCTTGGCGACATCCAAATCGCTCAACGCCCGGCTGATGAGGTGGGCTCTGCTGCTCCAAGCATACTCTTTCCAGCTGGAGCACATCCCAGGAAAAGACAACCACGGCGCAGACTTCCTCAGCCGTCACCCCGCAACCGACTCCAGCGAGTCGCCCCTGAGGGCCGACGCCCCAGCCTTCATTCCCGCCACCGCCCACTAACCGTAGCCGAAACCCGGCAGCTCCGCGGACCCCAGCCTTGGGCATCCGCCATCGACTACCCGAAACCCTGCATCGCCCGCATCACCCGGATCATCGCAAACCATCGTCTCACCCGGCAGCCGACCTCAGAGCTGATTGGCCGCGTCTCAGTCGAGGCCTACGACCTCGCCTTTTTCCTTGGGGGGGCCTCTGTGACAAGGCGGGCAATCGCACCTCTGAGCTAGGCTGCAAGCATTCCAGACCCACGCTCAGCCAGCCATCATCTCTCCTTAACCAGCCATCACTAGCAGGCCCGCTTGCCCAGTCGCTTAAGCCCCGCCCCCCGGGGCATCGCCTTAAAGCCTGCCACAAAACCTGACATAGTGTCAGACCCAAGCATTCCTGCCTCGAAGTCACAACCTGTCCGAAGACACGTCTCCATCACCGAGTGACCTCTGAGCTTCGACAGTACCCTTGTGCTTCCACCCGTCTAAGTCAAGGTAAGAGAGGGAACTTACTCTTTGTCATATAGCAGACCCATCACCCGTCGTTCGCCCATCATGTTCATGCGTCCTGTCAATATGTATGTTCATGTTTATAGTTTTGCCTTGATGTGTTGCTGTGACTTGTATTTATCCCTTGCACATATTTTCTACCTTGTATATGACCCATGACATGTTTGGATTTATGCTTGTATGCTCCGTTAGCCCCATGTGTAAATACCCCATGCCATGCTGTCCCCCCGCCTAGATTAAAGTCCCCAGTACAGCCCCGACCTACAACCCCTTTGCCCTGCACCCCTCCATTTGCTTTCCCCCTTGCTCCCAATGTATAAATATTTGCCCTGTTGCCAACCCCATCCTAATGCGCCGAAGGTATCTTATACTAGCGGCTGCCAATAACCTCCACTTTGGCCCAGTAAATCTAGTTGCATTGTTTGACTGTTGGTATATGCACTGGCTCAACCCTTGACCGGTCAACCAAATTTGAATTCTGAGAAGGGCTATTATACCACAGGCCCTGAATCCACACTATCCCTATCCCCCGCTGATACAGCGTCTGTATTACATTACAGACGGGTTCCTGTACCGGGCGAATCACCCCGGCCTTGTATCATCTCCCAGTCGCTGACCCGCTGCAGGCCCCTGACAACCCAGGAGGTCAATGAGAAGCGTGACACGGGACTTCGCCATTTTCTAGACGGCTAGCTACGAAAGCCGATTTCTAGGCCTGTACCATCACAAGACAATCACTCGTGGTCTATGCGTCATCGCGTGACCACTGACCTGCATCTTCGCACCCACGCTATCGACCGTGGCCAGCAAGCCAACCAGAGTATCCTGGACCCATCGCCGCACTGCAGTACAGAGCTAAGTGCCTAGCCTCCGAGAATCCCCACTCGCCAGATTATCAGAGAGACTCTGGAAACCATACAGATACACTCTAGCCCTGTGATGAAATCAGTCTACAGTCGCTCTAGTACCCCAAATATTGACTACCCAGAATATCACCGAACTACTCCTTACTGAAAGACCCTTTGCCAATGACTCACGTTAGAATAATTTGACCTACACTCCCCACTTTGAATTATTAAAAGTAAATAGTTATAGAAATTGCAACTACCCTGACTGGCCTTTGAATGTGAATTTCTTAACTAGTGTAGCCTTACTCTCCATCTCGTCTTTACCCTGTCTGTCTATTAAGTTGGCCCAGCATTAATCTCTTGAATGTCATCGCACCATTAACCTATCAAAGGAGGTAATACAGCGCTAGAGATTAAGAGCTTAACCCCCATCCCCCAACCCCTCTCTTCGTGACACTATCCAAGAAGCAAAAGAGCAAGCAGTGTGGATGCTGTCATGCCACGTAACGCCCCGGGCAAAGACCTAAAGCTGAAGCATAAGAAGATTAAAGAAGTAAACATAACACCTGCGGGTGAGAGTATAAACCGAGGATTAGCCTGTTCACGCACGCATTTCAACGCACGGACTAAAAAAAAACAACACCGCTATGCCCGGTTGCCCAGGACTCTCTGACGCGTCAAACAGGCGGCAAGGGTGTATATATATTACAGGGGGGTATCCTATCCTATCCTTTCCCGTAACTCGAAGGTCGTTGGGGCACCACAGCTGATCGTTTAACCAGCGTACTCATCTTTCTCTGTTCTCAGCAGCCCTCATGGCTTCGTTCAGTGTCAAGCAAGGGGGTCGCTGGAGGCCAAATTCTTCACCACACCTAAAAGCGCAATTTAAGAACAATTCAACTGTTCTTTTTTTTTTTTTAATCCGCGAAGATGATAATACTTACTTCTGAGCCAGACATTTCTTCTAACTGTGCAAGAACCTTAAGGAAATAGTCTGGACACCCATAACAGAACTCTGAGTTGGCGTTTTCTTAACAAGACACTTACTCTTGACAAGGAGAGCATCACGCACCACAAACGCACTTTGCAAGATTATGGGTAAGAACCTGACGATTTCATTGCTAATGCATTCTCTGCCTACAGTGAGGGTAAGAACTGCGTATCTGACTGACACAAAATATTAGACGTGTCAGACCAAACAGCCGAGTAAGCATGTTGCCAATGCAGCATTTGATGGACACAGAACATGAGACATGTCAGACAAATTAACCAACTGAGACTGCTATGATAAAGACGCAGTAATAACTACTTTTATCCTCAGGAAGCATAACATCATGCATGTCAGACCCAATGATATTAAAACCATCAGTAATATATACGCTATTAGCAGTGAATTAGTAGCTCAGTTATCAGACGGACAAAAAGTATCTGGTATGTCAGGTCAGATAGTCTTAAACTTAGTAATCATAGTATTATGGTGTTTGTACCCCCCCAACGTCTGCAATAAGCTCACAATAATATTCACTTCAAGTGCAGAGGGACAGAAATAACAACACGCACACACACACATATTACACGCACATGCACACACCCATGCGCGCGCTCTTGCACACACACACCCCTACAACCACACACACACACACACACAAACACACACATGTTACACATAAACACGCAGACTATACTGTGTTCAAAGCAACCAAAACAATCAGAACCGACTTCAGTAATAATGAAGGCAATCAGCGACTGTCAGATGAGACAAAAGCAAGCAAAGAAAAGAACAGGTCTGTCAAACAAAATCCATTTAAATTAGTGATGTTGATGATGATGATTTGCTTTCTGTAGCTTATCTTGGTTGAAATAGTGATGTTGATGATGATGATTTGCTTTCTGTAGCGTATCTTGAAATACTAAATGGTTAACCAAAGCTGTCTCACGTGAGAACGACAGGGAGAGTAGTGGTGAGATGCAAGCGGGGCTGTATAGGGGGCTACATAACCACTCAGGGCCGGATCTGGGGGGGGGGGGGGGTTCCTGGGTTCCGGAACCCCCCCCCCCCCCTGGCCATTCGATGTACCTCACTCAGTCAGAAAAAAAATATATATATGGAGTTTTTTTAAAGCTCTTAATTTAGTTGACACTGGTGGTAAGTAAAACGTTCCTCATTCTACTCAAGTTCCTCGAGCGGACACGTTTTTGTCACCCCTAACCCCTTAAAAAATTTTTGGAACCCCCCCCCCTCCAAGAGTAAGTGATCCGGCCCTGCCACTGACTATATTTGGGACAGGGTCTTGTCCCCTTTACGCTACGTGCTCTAATCTACCTACGTTACGGGACAGGGTGGTAACAAAAGGATCGACGTGATAATTAATAGTCCGTAGAAGCTGCTTCTACGTAAGGCAACTTATAGATAAGATTACAGGAAGGGAAGAGGCAGTGATGGAGTTCTAGTTCTACTCCAGAACTAAGCATTGCCATGAAGCCGCGTGAAATATCTGTAAAATATGCCTCACAGATGAAGACGGAGAGGGCGTGGTGATGGAACTACGGAGGGGTGCCTATCCCGTGTGGCTGTAGGCGAGTCTCCAGTGCTGGCAGAGAGGCCAGATCAGTCCATAACGCCAGGCTGAGGACAGACCGACTGATAGGCAGTGATAAACATGAAGACCCACTATCGCCTTCACTGTCGACGCTGACAAATAAACACACATACACCGCCGTCATTAATAACCTTACAAGGCGGAGCTTGGCCTAGTGCTATCTTCCTTAGCGCATCCCACCTGCTACCAAACAATTCCCAAACAATATGAAATACTACAATTTGTACCCATTCCAAGCAAATAATAATAATAATAATCATCATCATCATCATCATCATCATCATCATCATCATCATCATCATACTGATAACTATTCACTCGCCTTTTTCCAATCGAACACAAAGCGCTGCGATCTGAAAAAGATCGGGTTTACAAAAGTCGGAAAAGGAATCAATTTTTAGTTTCGAAATTTTAGATTGATTGCATTCAGGCCTATTACTGAAGAGAGGGAGGAAACCAGAGTACTCTTAGAAACCCTCGGTGACCTGAAAAGTCTCCTAAGTTCCCCCCTCCACCCTGCACCTCCCCTTCCCACTCCCCTCGGCTGAGTGCGACCCGCATAGGAATCCATCCCACTACCACCTGCGCCACCCAAAATAAAACCCATGAACTCCGTAAGTACTCCACAGAGGGGCCGGGTAGCTCAGTTGGTAAGAGCGTCTTGCTAGTAACCGAAAGGTCGCTGGTTCGAATCCCGGATTGGTCAACGTGTGATCATATTATTTTCCCCTTTACCAACAACTGGCCCGCTGGTGTCAGTATAAATCGGTCCAGTAGTTATGCGAAAGTGTCGTGTGACTATAATCTACAAACAACAACAACAGTACTCCACACTTGGGGAGTGATCAGGGCCCAGGATTTACAACAAGGCATACGCCCCTCCCACCTTCTCACAGTGACTTGCGCCTGGAAACAACAACAGCAAAGTCATTCAGTAACAAACGTGTGTGTGTGTGTGTTTTCCACAACACCGCATATGAACAGCAGCCCCCCCCACCCCCCCCCCCCCCCCCCCCCCCCCCCCCCCCCCCCCCCCTCCCCCCCCCCCCCCCCCCCCCCCCCCCCCCCCCCCCCCCCCATCCCCCCCCCCCCACCCCCCCCCCCCCTGCCACCCCCCCCCCCCCCCCCACCCCCCCCCCCCCCCCCCCCCCCCACCCCCCCCCCCCCCCCCCCCCCCCCCCACCCCCCCCCCCCCCCCTTACCAGAAACCAACCCCCCCCCCCCCCCCCCCCCCCCCCGCGCGTTTGTATTGGACCACCGCGAGGCGCTCGCGTTGTCCACGACCTACAAGCGCCTGTGGTTCAAGTGAAGTGAAGTTAGTTTGCACAGTAATTGACAACACCGCCACCTGGTTCAACTCCGATAACGAGAAACCTCCCTGTCAAACGCTGGCAACACAACATTAGCTCACAACTTCGGCATTACATGGAAAACAGGTGGAACGGACAAACACTTCACATCTTCATTCAATAGCATCGCCATCATACGTCGTTGGTAATGATTACAATGCCGGGACATGCGTTTGTCATGCATTTGTCTGTTTTGGAAGTTTGTTGGGAAGAAACAAAGGAAAAGTCTGGAACATCTACACTTAACATTGAAACCAGGGCGTGATATGTAGCTTTAGGCGCAACAAGGATCCTTTATCCTCAAAGCACGGCATATTGTGATGATCGATTGACTTAATGAGGGATTGCTTGCTTGTTTGGTTATTTGATTTCTTTTAATGATTTTTTATTCAAAAACTTTAAACACGGAAGTTTACGGTGACACAGTTCAGAAAATGAAACACACATACAATAATCTAATCATCGATATTTATTATTCTGACCGTGAACACTCTCACCATATCCTCCTTCCAAAAGCACAGACACTACAATTATAACATTAAAATTAATTCTAGGAATTCCTACACCATGACGAATCGCACCTTTGAAATGTTATCAATTGTAATCACAATAATGATCGGCCATCAATAATTCCAGCACTGATTTAACTGCAGGAAAACAACATTCAATAGTATGGGAGTGTAGAAATAAAGACAAATTGTTCTATTCTAAATTTACATACACTCCTCAAAATCTTGCATCGGCTGTCTCTGTGATCAGTGAAACGTTTTAATATCATTTCCTTTATTACGGGAACAATGAACGTTGACTGCCGCCCATCCTGTCGCCATCAATGTTGCATGGAGCACTGCTGAGACCAGATTTAAAGCAACAATAGGAGAACAAAAGAATCGTTAATGTCCACCCTCGGCATGGAACAGCCAGTCAGTGGCAACAATTCAAACAATGATAGGCTGGTAGTCATATCACTCGGTTATAGACTAACTCGGGAATAGTTCAACCTTGACCTTAGTTATCACTGATGGGGAGCACATTACATACGAGCCAACTCACACCCCGCTTGGCTAAGTCATTGTTTTACAGTACAGCGAACACATGCATACAGCCTCCACACTCCAGTCCATGACAAACAAATCATGTGATTTATATTGTATGGGTTAAAATTTTAATTGAAACGGCGGTTCAACGGGCACAGTGTGGACACGTCTTCTTATAAACAGTGGTCAATTGTGTGAGTAACAATGGAAATATTACATTGAGTATTTATCATATGAGTGAGAGTCAATGGAAATATTCAATCGATCATATGTGTGAGTATAAATTAAAAAAAATATTCAACTGAGGATCGATCATGTGTATGAGTGACAATGGAACTATTCAAATGAGTATCGATCATATGTATAAATGGCAATTGAACTATTCAACTGAGTATCTTTCATGTGTATGAGTGACAATGGAACTATTCAATTGAGTATCGATCATGTGTGAGTGACAACAGAACTATTCTATTGAGTATCGATCATGTGTGAGTGACAACAGAACTATTCTATTGAGTATCGATCATGTGTGAGTGACAACAGAACTATTCTATTGAGTATCGATCATATGTACTAGTGGAACTATTCGATTGAGTATTGATCATGTATATGAGTTACAATGGAACTATTCAATTGAGTATCGATCATGTGTATGAGTGACAATGGAACTATTCAGATGAGTATCGATCATGTGTATGAGTGACAATGGAACTATTCAGATGAGAATCGATCATGTATATGAGTGACAATGGAACTATTCAATTGATAATCGATCATGTGTATAAGTTACAATGGAACTATTCAGATGAGTATCGATCATGTGTATGAGTGACAATGGAACTATTCAATTGGGTATCGATCATGTATAAGAGTGAAAATTGAAATATTCAATGGAGTATCGATCATGTTAGTTATTCATTGCTTACAGAATCCAGCGGACTGCAAAAAGCCGAATCAGGACCACAAAATGATTGTATGAGTGACAATGGAACTATTCAATTGGATATCGATCATATGTATGAGTGACAAAGGAAATATTCATTTGGGTATCGATCAACTGCATGAGTTACAATGGAACTATTTAATTGAGAATCGATCATGTGTATGATTGACAATCCTATCCTGTCCCGTAACCCGAAGGTCGTAGGGGCACCACAGATGATCGTTTAACCAGCATACTCCATCTTTCTCTGTCCTCAGCAGCCCTGATGGCTTCGCTCAGTGTCAAACCAGTCCATTCTCGAATGTTGTCCTCCCACCTCTTTTTCGGTCTCCCTTTTCTTCTACCTCCTTGCACTGTGCCTTGCAGAATAGTCTTTGCAAGGCCTGATGATCTGGTGATGTGGCCATACCACCGAAGTTTCCGTTTCTTCACCACTGTTAGCAGGTCATCATGTTGTCCAATAGCTTGTGTGATGGTCTGTCGGACTTCGTCGTTGGTGATGTGTTGGGTATAGGAAATGCCCAGAAGTCTTCTGTAGCACCTCATCTCCATGCTTTGTATTCTTCGTTGGAGATCTGCTGTGAGGGTCCATGCTTCGCAAGCATATAGGAAGATGGAGATGACAAGGGAGCGCAGCAGTCTTACTTTGGAATGTAGACTGATGGTCCTGTCTTTCCAAATGGGCTTCAACCTTGTCAGGGCAGCAGTTGTTTGTGCGATCCTGGAGAGGACTTCCTGTCGGGACCCATTGTCTGATACAATGGCTCCTAAATATTTGTAGCTATGCACTGTGTCGAGGGATTGGCCTTGGACTTTGATGTCCGTATTGATGCCATTGGTGTTGTTGGTCATCATTTTGGTCTTCTCTGCACTTATTTCCATTCCATAGGCTTTGGAGGTGGTGTCAAGCCTCTGTACCAGCTGTTCAAGTTCTTGTTCCTCTCCAGCCAATCCATCAATGTCATCTGCAAAACGAAGATTGGAGATTGCTCTACCCCCTATGCTGACTGTGCCTTCATGGTCTGCAAGAGCATCCGACATGATTCGCTCTAGGAAGATGTTGAAGAGTGTTGGAGAGAGTAGGCATCCTTGACGCACACCGATTGTTGTTCTGAACCAATTTCCGATGGCTCTGTTGTGGAGGACTGCACTGGTAGCCTTGTCATACAGGCTTTTGATGACTTCAATAATTTTTGGGCTGATGTTGTACACTTTCATTGTTGCCCATAGAGCTGCATGCCAGACTCGGTCAAACGCCTTCTTGAAGTCTATGAACACATGATATAGATGTTGTTGGTGCTGTAGGTATTTCTCACAGATTATTCTGAGGTTGAAAATCTGCTCAGTGGTACTTCGCCCTGCCCTGAATCCTGCTTGTTCTTCAGCTATGATTTGTTCAGCTTGGGGTTTCAACCTGTTGAGTATTATTTTCAGGAGGACCTTGCTGGGATGGCTGATGAGGCTGATGGTGCGGTAATTTTCACACTCCTGAAGGTTACCTTTTTTGGGAAGAGTGATGACAAGCGACTGGGTCCATGGTATAGGCCACTCCCCACTCTGCCAGATCTTGTTACAGATAATGGTGAGGGCATCAATCATCGCTTCTCCTCCTGCTTGTAGCAGTTCCGCGGGTATGTTGTCCACTCCTGCTGACTTCCCTTTCTTTAGCGCTTGCACTGCTGCCTCAACTTCTTCCCTGAGAATTGGGAGGATTTCTTCTTCTTCTCTGTTCTCTGGACATGCTAGAACTGATGGGTCTCCATTTGGTGTATGGTTGTAAAGGTCAGAGCAGTACTCTGTCCATCTGTCCAAGACTTCTTGTTCTTCTGTAAGGCATATGCCAGACTTGCTTTGGATAGTGGAGACTTTGGGCTGTTTGACACTTGTCAGTCGCTTCACAGTCTGGTAGGCCTTCTTGCTGTTGTTCTTGTTCAGACTGTTCTCTATTTCCTGGCATTGATCTTCTATCCAGTTCTCCTTTGCTGTGAGCATGCCTTTTCGGATGTCATTGTTGATTTTTCGGTAGACATCAGCTCCCTGTGAGGTGTTCTTTTTCTTTTTCATCTCTCTTCGTTTATCACACAGATCCAAAAGTTCAGGTGTAATCCACAGCTTCTTCTTTGGTCGGTGCTTGCCAAGGATCTCAGTGGCGGCATCTGTCACAGCTGAGTTGAAGGTGGTGGTCATGGTGTTGACATCTACTTCACCAGCCCCCAAAATGAGCAGTGGTGCAAATTTCCCTCCAATTGTGGCCTGAAATAGTTCTGCCACCTCCGGGTCTTGCAGTTTGTCCAGGTCGAACTTCAGTCTAGTCTGAATAGTTCCATTGTCACTCATACACATGATTGATACCCAATTGAATAGTTCCATTGTCACTCATACACATGGACGATACCCAATTGAACAGTTCCATTGTCACTCATACATATTATCGATACCCAATTGAATAGTTCCATTGTACTCAATAGAATAGTTCCATTGTCACTCATACATATTATCGATACCCAATTGAATAGTTCCATTGTACTCAATAGAATAGTTCCATTGTACTCAATAGAATAGTTCCATTGTCACTCACGCATGATCGATACCCAATTGAATAGTTCCATTGTCAATCATCAGACACACTACATGATGATTGACAATGGAACTATTCAATTGGGTATCGATCATGCGTGAGTGACAATGGAACTATTCTATTGAGTACAATGGAACTATTCTATTGAGTACAATGGAACTATTCAATTGGGTATCGATAATATGTATGAGTGACAATGGAACTATTCTATTGAGTACAATGGAACTATTCAATTGGGTATCGATAATATGTATGAGTGACAATGGAACTGTTCAATTGGGTATCGTCCATGTGTATGAGTGACAATGGAACTATTCAATTGGGTATCAATCATGTGTATGAGTGACAATGGAACTATTCAATTGGGTATCGATCATGTGTATGAGTGACAATGGAACTATTCAATTGGGTATCAATCATGTGTATGAGTGTCAATGGAACTATTCAATTGGGTATCAATCATGTGTATGAGTGACAATGGAACTATTCAATTGGGTATCGTCCATGTGTATGAGTGACAATGGAACTATTCAATTGGGTATCAATCATAGCGGAAAGTTGTGCTTCAGTGGACCTGTACTCCACAGAGAACAACAAACCAAAGGTGATTAAAGCCATCCCAGTAAACATACGCTTCTTGGGAACTCCCCGTGCCAAGGCTGGAAATTACTTGGGGTTCTTGGCATTGGCACGCCGACCTTGCCCCAAGCAAGGCATCCTAGTTAAAGCCAGTCTGATCGCGCGCGTGATTGGATGCCAAAAAATTCCCACTGCAGCTAAAAATAAACTTCTTGGCGTCCAAGCATTAGCCTAGAACAATCTGCAGAACCGAAATTGTAGACAAAACAAAAATAATTCAAAAGGGTATTTATTGCATTCTATAAAACTAGAAAACTTTATATTTATTTTTATTCACTTAGTTATTTTATTTATTTTATTTGTAAGTCTTTTCAACCGCGGGTCTTAAACGTTCCGCGCAATTCAAATTTCCTATTCCGGTTTCTTCTTCCTTTGTGTATTCACATACAGTCGTGAACGCACGTACGTAAACGTGTTGTTTGTTTACTCTGGGATTTATCACTTCGCAAATTTCGACTCTGGGATTTGTCACTTCGCAAATTTCGTTTTGTGAGTATTGTTTCTTTTATTATTTTCATTGCATTAATCAGAATGTCGCAAATGTCAAAACATACGAATTCGGAAAAGGGTTGAACAAACCATTTCTGAATGCGAAAAAGAAATGGCATTTATATCTATCTCCGCTGAAAAAAACTACCTAAAATGGTGAACAAACTAGCCTTACCCTTAGGAATAGAACCTGAAAGTAACCATCGAAACAGTGAACAGCAGCAGCAAGCAGTGGAAACCCTGCCTATTGAAACTGAGGAATCATGTTCAGACTTTTTCAAAGGTAGTACCAGTACTGGCAAGACCAATATACCAACTATATAGGTTCAGAGAAAAGTGACTCGAGTGATCATACTGATGTGGACGATTTCATGAAGGATGATAATTTTGATGACGAGCTGTGCATTGTTTTTGGTCTTGATACAGAAAGCAGACTTAAACAGTATACCAACCTAACAGCTGCCATGCTAGCATTTGTTAGCCCATTTTTCATTATTATATAATCTTGAAGAAATAAGCTTAGAACACAGGAAAAGAAATCCTTATTTTTATGTGTTAATAAATCTGTACTACAGGAGCAATACCAGTTCAACGTTGGAGGTAAGAACTACAAGGAGTCTCTCCGGACCATTGGAGCCTGTTTGATGACGCCCATTTTGCAGGGCCAGTATAACCGGACAGGAAGCAATCAGACGGGGCAAAGGAAACGGGCGTTTTCCCAATTTCAAGTGCTCAACCGTCTTCTTTTCAGTAAGTGCACGTCTACACTGAATTCAGATATGGCAACTTAGAGGTTTCTAATTTAACTTAGTCCTTACAACCTCCACCACCAACTCTCCCCACCCATATTTTTTCTACATTGGTGGATTTGCTGTGATTGTGATGACGTGTTTGCAGATTTGCTGTGATTGTGATGACGTGTTTGCAGATTTGCTGTGATTGTGATGACGTGTTTGCAGATTTGCTGTGATTGTGATGACGTGTTTGCAGATTTGCTGTGATTGTGATGAGGTGTTTCAGATTTGCTGTGATTGTGATGACGTGTTTGCAGATTTGCTGTGATTGTGATGACGTGTTTGCAGATTTGCTGTGATTGTGATGAGGTGTTTCAGATTTGCTGTGATTGTGATGACGCGTTTGCAGATTTGCTGTGATTGTGATCACTTGTTTGCAGATTTGCTGTGATTGTGATGACCTGTTTGCAGATTTGCTGTGATTGTGCTGACGTGTTTGCAGATTTGCTGTGATTGTGATCACTTGTTTGCAGATTTGCAGTGATTGTGATCACTTGTTTGCAGATTTGCTGTGATTGTGCTGACGTGTTTGCAGATTTGCTGTGATTGTGATCACTTGTTTGCAGATTTGCTGTGATTGTGCTGACGTGTTTGCAGATTTGCTGTGATTGTGATGACGTGTTTGCAGATTTGCTGTTATTGTGATGACGTGTTTGCAGAAAGTTAACTTTATGTAGTTCTTGATTTTGTGTGTGGGGTTTTAATTTTTTTCTTCTCATTAGTCATTGTATAATTTCTAATGCAATATTGTAAGTTGTTTCATGTTTGTTTCTTTCTTTTCATGTAAAGCGCTATGTGCTTGTCTATAAAAAGACAAGTAATAGCTCAACATAAATGTCCATTATTATTATTATTATTATTATTATTATTATTATTATTATTATTATTATTAGTAGTAGTAGTAGTAGTAGTAGTAGTAGTAGTAGTAGTAGTAGTAGTAGTAGCAGAAGTGAGTTTCAGCTTTTGTTGTTACCATAAATCTTGAGTTACTTTGGTCTTGTTTTATTGTTTAAAGCATTATGTCTTTGAGTTTTTCTTTGCCTAGTACATTGGAATGTCTCATCTACATGTAGCATATTTGGTAAAGTAGGAATTAACACAAAAGATAACAACAAATCAAAATGAGGCAGGTTTTTAATAATTGTGATACGACTTAAAGGTCTGAAGTGAAACTTGTCATTTTTCTGATAGCTCATGGGCATTTAATACTTACCTTGCCTGCCGGCTTTCGGTCCCTTTATAAATTTGGGTGCTTACTAAGTGTATGTTATATGGAAGACAAGTGACCATCAGTTTTATATTGGTTGGTCTTTCTGTTGTATACTGAATTGACCCATTTTCTGTATCTATGTGTGTTTGCAGATGCAGTCCATAGCCGTCACAAAACAGACTTAACACAGTTCAATTCTTATCTGACCACATGGCTGAGCATTTGGAGGGACCGGATGGAAGGAGGAAAAATATAGAGTAGCTAGATAAGAACAATGTCCATATAAAAAATGCAATAATAAAAAACTGAAAACTTAGTATCCTATTAATTTTTAAACAGTGCAATAAAAACACCACCAAAGTTTAAAACAATTCAGGTTACTAAAATTTATTGCGCGGTATAAGTTGTCATTCATTCACTCATGACAATGCAAAGTCATATTGCATTTTTGAGCTTTGCCCTTTATCAAATACAAACATAAATACAGATACAAACTGTCAAACCAAAATGCAAAAATCGGTCCGATAGGATAAAGCTTTTTTTTGCGTTTTGGCGTGACATTTTTTACCTGTATTTCTGTTTTTACTAAATGTGGTTAGCCAAGGGGTTCAATGTAATTTGTATAAAAATAAATCTGTATAATCATAGTTACTGCGATTTGAAGTGCTGTACCAGTGTCTTACCCACTGCAGTTTTGTTAATCTTACTTTAGCTTTATCTTTATTTATATTAGGTAGTATCTGGCTGGCATATCATTCATCAATTTAAATTCATTTTTCTTGACCCCCACACTTCTCCCCCCAAATATGGCTGTACATGCCAGCCAGGCATGTTGATTGACCAAGCTTGATTAGTCAGTTGTTAAAATGCATAAAGGCTTTTAGAGAAACAGTTATGTCCCCTGTTTTTGTGGATCCATGTTGTGTTTTCCCTTTCGTGTGTTTAATGAGATGCATGTTCTTGTTTATTGTGTATTTTTGTTTGCGTTTTACGTCCCAAGTACTTGACTCAGTCATTCTTTTTCATCGACCCTTGACATCATTAGACTGTGACCCTGACTTGACCTATTTGTTGTCTATTTGTGATCCCATTGTGGTGTGTAACATGATGCATGATTGATATTTACCTGTCTGATATTGTGTTCTTGTAGGCAGATGTACACGTTGATTGTTGGCTAAGTATACAATGTGTGTAGGATGGCAGTCTTACATAAATGATTTTAATTTGAAATGTATTTTACATGTTATCTGATCGTCGAAAGAAAATCCATGTGCAAACCAGGTTAATAAATTATGTGATCTGATCTTATTTGTCACTGTATGTGGATAATATATATATGTATAGGACATTTGTAAGTGGCTAAGTATACAATAGTATGTGTGTATTATGGCAGTGAAACATACATACTGAGCATTCGGCATTTGACTACAACACCCTATCATCCAATGTGCAACGGCCAGTCGAGAAGTTTAATGCTATATTAAAGTCCACCCAGAAGAAACTCTGCAGCGAGCAGTCCAACCAATGGCATTGCTACCTCAGCGCCTTACTTTTCGCCTACAGAGAAGTACCGCGGGGTCCAGGTTGTACGGAAGAACCATAAGAGGCAGATGCACATCGTGAAACAACTGTGGACGAAAGAAGTAAAAACCCCAGAGGTGAGGAACAGCTACCAGTACGTGTATGAACTACGGGAGAAGCTGGAGTAGACTCTCGAGATAGCCAGAGAAAACCTGAAAAAGTCACGCCAACCTCCTTAAGCTGTACGCGTGGAAAGGCCATCACAGACTGTACACGCAGCAACAGCAGCGAGATTGACGACGGCTTTGACAGCGAAGAACTGTTGGCACTTGGAGACTTCCACAGCAAAGAAGGCATAGATATGTTAAGCTATGGCCAAGCCTGACGGAGGGTCAAAAGATGGAGCTCAAGTGCGAGTTTCCCCATAACTTCAATGATGTCATAGGCTCTACAACTTTTGTCGAACATGAAGTCCACCTTACTTCAGATATTCCCGTTCGATCCAAACCTTTCACGATCCATTTCAAGGCCCGCGAATCCTTGAAGAAAGACACCAATGAGATGCTGAAGATGGGCATCATCAGGGAGTCCATTTCCCCCTACGCGTCCCCTGCCGAGGTCGTGAAGAAAAAGGACGGGAACAACAGAGTATGCATCGACTACCGGAAGGTTAACAAGATCACCGTCTTCGACCCTGAGTCGATGCCTACTGCAGCAGATCTGTTCCGTCAATTATCTGGGAGTAAAATCTTCTCAAAGATTGACCTCAGCAAGGATTATTGGCAAGTCCTCGTGCTTCGACAGGACATACCAAAGACTGCTTTTATAACTTCTGATGGGACGTACGAGTGCCTGAGGATGCCCTTTATCATGGTCAACAGCGGTGCTACCCTGAAGAGAGGAATGAGGAAAATGCTCAAAGGGATGGACAACGTCGTATGTTATTGGGACGACCTGCTAGTCCACACCCAAATCTGGAAGGAGCATCTGATGACCTTGAGAAAGCTGTTTCACATGTTGTTGACAGAAATTAGGTAAATTTCTTCTTGTGTAGGGGGTAATGTTACGATTTGATAGATAGATCCCATAATTTTGTTTAGCAAAACATGCAATAATAGAGTGCATTTACCTTTGATTTGATTTTGCGTTGTTGCTAGAAGAAGCTTTGTATAATGTTAATAACTTTCGGCGGTCCATATTATTGAGAATTTTCTGGAATTATTTCTTTATTATCGATCGAAGCTTCCAGATAGATCTGGTAATAGCTAAACGATCCTCCTAACCTAATGACGTAAGACAGTGCATAGTTTCGGTGATGAGTTTTGTTTTGATTGGGTGTTATTGCGTCATGCTTGAATGTTCGAACTTTTTCTCGATTGCAGAGAGGCTATATAAGTAATGCACTGTCTGCTTGTACGAGTGATTTATGATGATTTTCGATGATGATGATTGTTGTAGTGATTTTCGGAAAGCGATTCTTGTATGCAGTTGTTAATGTTTGCTGAATAAAGTTGCAAAATTCATGCCTTGTTGCTGTGTGAACGGATAAACGAATTCGAGTTAAACTTATCAAAATTCAAGCATCGGGGCGATCAACTATTGATAAATAATCATGTAACAAACAGGAATAAGAAGAAAAGAACAAAAAGAATAAGAAGAACAAAAACAAGATAAGATTATTCCACTGAGGCATATACACAATCTACCAAAAATGTTTTCGAGATCACTAAATTTGTCAGAAACAAATTGGAAATTGTCTACATTTATCTTTCGGATGGTTAAGTCACCGCTTTAAGCCCAACAGCAACCTGCAGCCACCAAGGAGCACAGAGGATAATTCATCGGAGATGCTCATACACAAATGGGCGAGGGACTTTTCTTGCAATGTAGACACTGACAAATAGCCAGCAGACTTTTCATGCCCGATGAACTAAAACTATCCAGTCAGCGAAAAGAAATTTGGAAGGAAAGGAGACAAAGAGGTCGTAAAATAATGAAAGAGGGGTTGTTTACAGATCTCCTGATTACAGTTCTTGTTTACAGATATCCTAATTACAATCACTGTTTACAGATCTCCTGATTTTAAGCACTGTTTACAGATCTCCTGA
Source organism: Oncomelania hupensis (assembly GCA_036898135.1). NCBI lineage: Eukaryota > Metazoa > Mollusca > Gastropoda > Littorinimorpha > Pomatiopsidae > Oncomelania > Oncomelania hupensis. The sequence continues at coordinate 3,121,576 of CM072518.1, forward strand.
TTTCAATCATTGTTTACAGATTTCCTGATTTCAATCCTCGTTTACATATATGATTTCAATCACTATTATTAGATCTCCTGATTTCAGTTTTGAATCACTGTTTACAGATATCATGATTTCAATCACTGTTTACAGATCTGATTTTAATCGCTGTTTACAGATTTCCTGATTTCAATCACTGTTTACAGATCTGCTGATTTCAATAATTGTTTACAGATCTGATTTCAATCACCTGGATTTCTTTTTGGAATCTTGTCAAAACCAAAATGTGGTTCAGTGCCAAGGAAGTCTGATAAAAGCCACTTTAAACAGCATGATTATTAGGTGGAGCATTTAACTTCTAAAGGAAGAGCAGCAGGATCTGTAGTGGATCTATGGATCAAACAAATTAGCCACCAACTACAGTACCAACTAGATTCTTACACATATATTATAATAATATTTGGAGAAACATAACGACCAGCCAGATGCTGGATCGATCCCACACCTGTCAGGCACCATTGGTTCTGTGGACAAAGCAAGTTAGTCCCGCCTTAGACCTCTCGGCCTGTCACAATAGGCTAGTTAGACCCTGCACTACGGCTTCACGCTTTAAATAGTTCAGCCTGCTGTAGCCTTTGTAAATTAAAGTAGCTGCCTAGAAGACGACACATGTCAGTTGTGTGCTAAGCATAGGTAGGCTGTGACCTCATCCTGCTGACGAATAGCCACCCCCGCTAGAGTGCGCCACAGGTATCGGACGAGATTTTCGTGGGCTTTGGCTGCCCACAAGGCATAAGGAGTCATTCTTTGTCTGTATCTCATACGAGAAGGAGCTACGCTCTGAAAAATCTCTCTCAGAAAGACTAAGCAGGTGACGAATGAAAGACATTCATCTCAGTATAGCCACAGCCTGACATTGTCAAAAGTACGAGCAGGCTAGTTGGTCCGAGGCAGGGATAGACCACTAAGAGTCAACCATGACATTCGGCCTGCAGGAGAACATCGAGCACTGAGCTCCGATAGCCCAATAGTCAACAACCAAGGAGGAGACACCATCAATACACCTCCACGATCCAGCTAAGTGCCACAGAAAACGTGCACACACACTGATCTAGAAGGACTGTGCGGTAGTCCACTCTCCTGAAAACAAACATTAGGCCAACCAGAACAAATAGCCCAATGATGAGACAGTAGCAAATATCAAGAACAGTAGCAGCATAGACCCATCAAGGAACGAACTATTCGAAGTGAATTTGGACATTTAAGTTAATACAGTGTTTAGAGAATTATGTATAGAGTAGAGGAAATAAATGTGTGATATTTTCTGTTAACACGTGGCTGGACTACCTGTGTTTCATAGCTGTGCGAGAGCTAGTGTGTCAGTGAATCTTTTACCATTTTCTCCCTATCTCTATAACCCTATACGCACACAGACCGAGCTAAACATATAAATGTATTAAGATTAGTCAAAGGGTGATTACACTAGCCGATCCCCGCATACAAAGACATAGGTAATAGCATTCCATTGTGCAGAGCCCAGTAACACTAGACCCACCGTCACACGGCCACAACGCTCGCATTCCTTGATCGCATCCCAAACATGTCCTACATTATGGATAAAGGTCTCTTGTGGATTACATTTAACCGCTTGATTATTCATTTGTTGCTAAGATTGTATCACAAGAAGATAGATACGGAGACAGTTCTGCAGTTCCTTCAATGCATCTGACTAATGCATTATGCATAATGCAAGGTTCCCTTGCCTCTTTGTAAAGATGGAGGGATGGAGAGAGAGAGAGAGAGAGAGAGAGAGAGAGAGAGAGAGAGAGAGAGAGAGAGAGAGAGAGAGAGAGAGAGAGAGAGAGAGAGAGATATTGCATCTAACACATACATTAATATGTACTCAGTTTTGTCTTGGGTGAGTTTGGTATTTGCGCTACATTTGATTGTTGCATTGCAGCACATTCCACTTCTAATGAGAACGACAGCACATTATCTAACACACATACATTAATAGGTAATAAGTTTTGTCTTGGGTGAGCTTGGTATTTGCGCTACATTTGATTGTTGCATTACAGAACATTCCACATTTTAGTTACCCCTTTACCTGTAACCCGTTTATTATGCTAAACGTCGGATGTTGTTTGTGGCAACGGTCGCTGGAGTGCACTGATAGCAACTTGCGTGGTACTTGTGTTGAGTGGAGTTTGGCATGGAAATGGTATCTTTTATTTATCTTTCATTGATCACACAAACCTATACCAAGGAGAATACATGTGGACCACATTCTCACGCTCAAACATTGTGTGAAAACGCTATTCTGACATTGAGTTCGATTTAGTGTCGCTTTCGACATAATGTTCTTGAACGCCGTGTCCTTCGATGTCCTATCATGCGCCTCCACGACTTTCGATCTAGTGTCGCGATCGAATTATGACTTTCGACCTTCTGTCGTTCAACGAGCTGTCGTAAATCCAACCTTTTTGTCGAGGCTGAGAGCAAATTGATTTCTTTTTTTACGGGAATAATTAAAATGTAAATCCGGTAGAATAAACCTAATATTTGTTTGCCCAATTAACGGCCTCTAATGTTGTATTGCACAATTTTGAGCTCAACGGGAAGAGTCATTGTAATTCCTCCAGTGACTGTGATCCATGAATAATGCATGACATTTAACATTTATGGGACAAATACTGAAACCAAACTACTTTAGGCTGGCGGTCACTGGGCGCTCTTCCGCCTTGCAAATGGCATTTAAATAGTAGACCAGTAGTGGTAGTTGTAGTTGTGGTCGTGCTGTGGTTGCTGCTTTAATTAAATTTTAAAGCAAATTAAAATTCAAAAATAAATACGAGGGATGGATTTTATTTTATTTGAAAAGGCGAGAGCGCGGGTGCGCGAACGCCTGTGTGTGTGTGTGTGTGCGTGTGTGTGTGTGTGTGTGTGTGTGGGTGTGTTTGTGTGTGTGTGTGCGTGTAGGTGTGTGTGCGTGTGTGTGTGTGTGTAAATCGGCTACCACTTCAGTTGGAAAAAAAATTGTTTAAAGACGAACATTTATAAAGGTACATATTATTTGGTGATTCAGCCCATTGATTGGGAAGAAGAAGAAGAGGAGGAGGAGGAAAAGAAGAAAAAGGAAATAAGGGATTATCTCTCGCACTCCGCAGAGGCAGACGTGTTCGACAATAAAATAATTGCCTCCCTCTGCAGTTAGTTTTGCGAGCAGTGCAGTGTTACTGCCCTTGAACATGACGTCACTTCCGGCTGGTTACAAACCTCTTAACACACTTGTGGCTAAGGAAGTTGTGTACTTCACTGCCATCACTGTGTCATATAAACTAGACATGTAAACCTTTTTAGCACTACATAGACAAAGTAGTACTTGTGTGTGTGTGTGTGTGCGTGTGTGTGTGTGTGTGTGTGTGTTGTGTGTGTGTTTGTGTCCTATCCTATCCCGTAACTCGGAAGTCGCTGAGGCACCACACATGATCGTTTAACCAGCGTACTCCATCTTTCTCTGTCCTCAGCAACCCTCATGGCTTCGCTCAGTGTCAAGCCAGTCCCTTCTCGAATGTTGTCCTCTCACCTCTTTTTCGGTCTCCCTCTTCTTCTACCTCCTTGCACTGTGCCTTGCAGAATGGTCTTTGCAAGGCCTGATGATCTGGTGACGTGGCAATACCATCGGAGTTTCAGTTTCTTCACCACTGTGAGCAGATAGATCATCGTATTGTCCAATGGCTTGTGTGATGGTCTGTCGGACTTCGTCGTTGGTGATGTGCTGGGTATAAGAAATGCCCAGAAGTCTTCTGTAGCACCTCGTCTCCATGCTTTGTATTCTTTGTTGTAGATCTGCTGTGAGGGTCCATGTTTCGCCAGCGTATAGGAAGATGGAGATGACAAGGGAGCGCAGCAGTCTTATCTTGGAATGTAAACTGCACACTGACTCAACCTAAGACGGTCTTGTATTTCCAAATGGGATTCAATCTTTTCCGGGCAGCAGTTGTTTGTGCGATCCTGGAGAGGACTTCCTGTCGGGGCCCATTGTCTGATACAATGGCTCTAAATATATGCACTGTGCACTATGCACTGTGTTGCGGGATTGTCATTGGACTTTGATGTCCATGTTGATAGCATTGGTGTTGTTGGTCATCATTTTGGTCTTCTCTGCACTTATTTCCATTCCATAGGCTCTGGAGGTGGTGTCAAGCCTCTGTACAAGCTGTTCAAGTTCTTGTTCCTCTCCAGCCAATCCATCAATGTAATGTTGCATGTTATTGTGTCTCATGCAGTCTAGGGCTATTTTTGCACTTCACGGAGTAGTTCTGGCGGGTCTAATTTACTCCATAGCTAGTCTGCCTCATTTTCTGTTGAAGTTCATTTGACATTAAAACAAGATGGCGAACCATTCAAATGTATTTCTAGACATTCACACACAGAGAGCCAAAAACTAAACATGTTCAAAAGTGTGACTTTAGTTGGCGGTGTTGTAGCTCGGCTTTATCCTAAAAAAAAAATAAATGAAAAACGCTGAATGATAGGCCACTATCGGAACTATCTGTAACCAAACCATTATCAAAATCGGCGTAGTCAATATTTAGATATAGCGCAAAATGCGTTTAGAAAATGGTAAAGCACAGTGACCATGACCTTTGAGAAAGTATAAATACTAATGATGTAACATGCTTGGCAGTAGAGTAAAATATCCACATCGTAAAATGATGAATTTTGGTTCAGTTATTCTTGAAATAATGCAGCAAGTGTGTTTTGAACACACACAAAAAAGTTAATTTCAGAGCGACAGACCTACCGACTGACCAACTGGCTGACAACCAGACTTAGTGAATGATGACCCATGATTTGAAATACCTATGTACCAAGACAACCACACTGTTAGTGAATGATGACCCATGATTTGAAATACCTGTGTACCAAGACAACCACACTGTTAGTGAATGATGACCCATGATTTGAAATACCTATGTACCAAGACAACCAGACTGTTACTGAATGATGACCCATCATTTGAAATACCTGTGTACCAAGACAACCACACTGTTACTGAATGATGACCCATCATTTGAAATACCTGTGTACCAAAACAACCACACTGTTACTGACTGATGACCCATGATTTGAAATACCTGTGTACCAAGACAACCACACTGTTACTGACTGATGACCCATGATTTGAAATACCTGTGTACCAAGACAACCACACTGTTAGTGAATGATGACCCATGATTTGAAATACATGTGTACCAAGACAACCACACTGTTAGTGAATGATGACCCATGATTTGAAATACCTGTGTACCAAAACAACCAGACTGTTAGTGAATGATGACCCATGATTTGAAATACCTGTGTACCAAGACAACCACACTGTTAGTGAATGATGACCCATGATTTGAAATACCTGTGTACCAAGACAACCACACTGTTAGTGAATGATGACCCATGATTTGAAATACCTGTGTACCAAGACAACCACACTGTTAGTGAATGATGACCCATGATTTGAAATACCTGTGTATCAAGACAACCACACTGTTAGTGAATGATGACCCATGATTTGAAATACCTGTGTATCAAGACAACCACACTGTTAGTGAATGATGACCCATGATTTGAAATACCTGTGTACCAAGACAACCACACTGTTAGTGAATGATGACCCATGATTTGAAATACATGTGTACCAAGACAACCAGACTGTTAGTGAATGATGACCCATGATTTGAAATACCTGTGTACCAAGACAACCACACTGTTAGTGAATGATGACCCATGATTTGAAATACCTGTGTACCAAGACAACCACACTGTTACTGAATGATGACCCATGATTTGAAATACCTGTGTACCAAAACAACCACACTGTTACTGACTGATGACCCATGATTTGAAATACCTGTGTACCAAGACAACCACACTGTTACTGACTGATGACCCATGATTTGAAATACCTGTGTACCAAGACAACCACACTGTTACTGACTGATGTCCTATGATTTGAAATACCTGTGTACCAAGACAACCACACTGTTACTGACTGATGACCCATGATTTGAAATACCTGTGTACCAAGACAACCACACTGTTACTGACTGATGTCCCATGATTTGAAACGCCTGTGTAAAAAGACAACCACACTGTTAGTGAATGATGACCCATGATTTGAAATACATGTGTACCAAGACAACCACACTGTTAGTGAATGATGACCCATTATTTGAAATACCTGTGTACCAAAACAACCAGACTGTTAGTGAATGATGACCCATGATTTGAAATACCTGTGTACCAAGACAACCACACTGTTAGTGAATGATGACCCATGATTTGAAATACATGTGTATCAAAACTCAACACAATCGATTCAGCCGTTCTTGAGAAATCCAGCAAAACGTGTTTAGCAATACAATAACCCCAGCGCCCTTGACCTCTCTTGCACAGAAGGCAGGCTACTAACTTGGATCATGTTCCTATGAAGCTTGGTCAACATTGGTTAAGTGGTTCTTGACATATGGCTTCCGACGAACCTGCAGATCCCCACCCCTCTCCAGACTATCCCCACCCCTCTCCAGACTATCCCCACCCCTCTCCAGACTATTCCCACCCCTCTCCAGACTATCCCCACCCCTCTCCAGACTATCTCCACCCCTCTCCAGACTATCCCCACCCCTCTCTAGACTATTTCAAAGTAAAACCGACATAATGTAATTTGAAGACTAAAATATTAGGTAGAAGAAACATATATTTGGTAAATGCTGTTATCATTGAGCTCCTGAAACTGATTACACTATCAATGTTTTAGAATAAACCTAAGTTTCAATGTTTTTACCAGTGTTTGGGTGTTCCCCTGCATTTAGTCCCCTCCCTGTTTTATGATAGTATTAAATATTAGTAATGTTAATGCTAACACAGAGAAACACAACTATTTTTATATGAGAATTACAGAAGGAAAATAAACTTGGGGTAGGTAAATGGCAGTGTGAAACGGCGAGGACGAAGATGATGATGATGATGATGAGGAGGAGGATGATGAGGATGATGACGATGATTATGTTACTGACGAATATGAGAATGAGGCGATAACACATAAACATGGAGACGTGCAATCATAGACAAGACAGACTGACAGACAGGAAGACGTGGCGTAATTACTTCCCGAGCTATAAGCTCCTGGAACAATGTCTTCATCATTCTCCTCTTCCTCCTTCTCCTCCAACTTCTCACTTTTGGTCCTTTTGTTTATTGTCTGATATACAGTGTGTTTGTATGTATGTGTGTGTGTATGTGTGTGTATGTGTGTGTGAGCGAGAGAGAGAGAGAGAGAGAGAGCATGGGAGGGAACTCTGAAGGTCCAGCACTTTTTATTTTTGTTATTTTTTTTGAAACTGCACATTTCCTGCATGGCCTACATTATATTGTGAGACTGGCGGAAAGAGTTAAGCCCCTTCACTGAAGCACGTGACTGATTGCATCATGGCGAATGAATACATTTTCAGGCCTGTCAAAAAAGCCCAGAATAGGTTAGCAGGCGCAGAGCATCAAGAGACTGCTCATGACGCCGCTCCCGTTTGAGGTTTAGCATGTTGCAGTGTTGGATAGTGTGATGTAGCGGGTTTTTCACTGCCTACACCTATGTATCAAGGGAGTGCACCTATAGTAGCGCTCACGCGGCATTAGCAAATTCCTATCTGTATAGAATCCTGCAATACTATTGTGCAGTGTTCTGTGCTGTTGTGCAGTGTTGAGGTCTCTCGAAGTGCTACACAATCTGTCGTCAGGGACTGACCTTTAGCTGGAGCCAAACTCCGTACTTTGTCAAATGCCAACACACTCATTGACATTTTGTTTGTTCAACCGTTAATTCCTCACGCTTCGGTTAAAATAAACTGCTCACAGAGAAGGATTGATTAAAAAAAAGTTCCACAACACAAAATGTAACCTTCCCACCCCACCATACCCATCCCCCACCCCAATGATAACCTATCCTATCCTATCCTATCCTATCCTATCCCGTAACTCGGAAGTCGTATGGGGCACCACAAATGATCGTTTAACCAGCGTACTCCATCTTTCTCTGTCCTCAGCAACCCTCATGGCTTCGCTCAGTGTCAAGCCAGTCCCTTCTCGAATGTTGTCCTCCCACCTCTTTTTCAGTCTCCCTCTTCTTCTACCTCCTTGCACTGTGCCTTGCAGGGTGGTCTTTGCAAGGCATGGTGATCTGGCGACCTTGCCATACCATCGAAGTTTCAGTTTTTTCACCACTGTGAGCAAGCCTTCGTGTTGTCCAATGGCTTGTGTGATGGTCTTTCGGACTTCGTCGTTGGTGATGTGTTGGGTATAGGAAATGCCCAGAAATCTTCTGTAGAACCTCATCTCCGTGCTTTGTATTCTTCGTTGCAGATGGGCTGTGAGGGTCCATGTTTCGCCAACGTATAGAAAGATGGAAATGACAAGGGAGCGCAGAAGCCTTATCTTGGAATGTAGACTAATGGTCTTGTCTTTCCATATGGACATCAACCTTGCCAGGGAAGCAGTTGTTTGTGCGAGGACTTCCTGTCGGGACCCATTGTCTGATACAATGGCTCCCAAATATTTGACGCTATGCACTGTGTTGAGGGATTGACCTTGGACTTTGATGTCCATGTTGATGCCATTGGTGTTATTGGTCGTGCTTTGGCTATTCTCTGCACATATTTCGATTCCATGGGCCCTAGAGGTGGTGTCAAGCCTCTGTACCAGCTGTTCAAGTTCTTGTTCCTCTCCAGCCAATCCATCAATGTCATCCGCAAAAGAAGAAAGAACTGGATAATATCCTATCCTATCCCGTAACTCGAAAGTCGTTGGGGCACCACAGATGATCATTTAACCAGCGTACTCCACCTCTCTCTGTCCTCAACAACCCACATGGCTTCGCTCAGTGTCAAGCCAGTCCGAATTATCAAATGTTGTCCTCCTACCTTTTTTCCTCGGTCTCCCTCTTCTTCTGCCTCCTTGCACCGTGCCTTGCAGGATGGTCTTTGCAAAGCCTGATGCTCAGGTGACGTGGCCATACCATCGGAGATTCCGTTTCTTCGCCACTGTGAGCATGTCATCGTGTTGTCCAATGGCTTGTGTGATGGTCTGTCGGACTACGTCGCTGGTGATGTGCTGGAAATGCCCAGAAGTCTTCTGTAGCACCTCCTCTCCATGCTTTGCATTCTCCGTTGTAGGTCTGCTGTGAGGGTCCATGTTTCGCAAGCGTATAGGAAGATGGAGATGACAAGAGAGCGCAGCAGCCTTACCTAGGAAAGTGGACCGATGGTCCTGTCTTTCCAAATGGGCTTCAACATTGTCAGGGCAGCTGTTTGTCCAATCCTAGAGAGGACTTCATGTCGGGACAATTGCTCCTAAATATTTGAATGTGTGCACTGTGTTGAGCGATTGGCCTTGGACTTTGCTGTCCGTGTTGATGCCATTGGTGTTGCTGGTCATCATTTTGGTCTTCTTTGCACTTACTTCCATTCCAAAGGCTCTGGAGATGGTGTCAAGCCTCTGTACAAGCTGTTCAAGTTCTTGTTCCTCTCCAGCCAATCCATCAATATCATCCGCAATGCTGACTGTGTCTTCGTGACCTGTAAGGACATCCGACATGATGCGCCCTAGGAAGATGACGAAGAGTGTTGGAGAGAGTGGGCATCCTTGACACAAGCCGATTGTTGTTCTCGAACAGTTTCCGATGGCGCTTTTGTGGATGACTGCACTGGTAGCCTTGTCATACAGATTTCCTATGATAATGTAAGGGCTGATGTTGTAAACTCTCATTGTTGCCCACAAAGCTGCATGACAGAATCGGTCAAACGCTTTCTTGATGTCTACAAACACACGAAATATATGTTGTTGCTGCTGTAGGTATTTCTCGCAGATTATTCTGAGCTTGAAAATCTGTTCTGTCCTAAATCCTGCTTGTTCTTCAGCTATGATTTATTAAATTTTAGTTTGGGGTTTCAACCTGTTGAGTATTATTGTCAGGAGGATCTTGCTGGGATGGCTGATGAGGCTGATGGTGCGGTAATTTTCACACTCCTGAATGATACCTTTTTTTGGAAGAGTGATGACAATTAAGCGACTGGGTCCATGGTGTAGGCATAGGCTACTCCCCACTCTGCCAGATCTTGTTACAGATAATGGTGAGTGCGTCAATCATCGCTTCTCCTCCTGTTTGAAGCAATTCTGCGGTTATGTTGTCCAACCTGCTGACTTCCCCTTCGTCAGCGATTGCAATGATTCGAAGGATAACAACAACTAAAAGAAGGAGAAAAAGAAGAAGAACAAGAACAACAACAACAACAACGACAGCAACAACAAAAACAAGATGGAGATGATGATGATGATGATGATGATGATGATGATGATGATGATGATGATGATGATGATGATGATGATGATGATATCATCCACCATAACATAAGGATACCTCAAGAAAAACAGTTATTTGACCATTTACACCAGATCTGCCTTACTGCTAAAAATAATGATAGCACTGCTAGTTGCAAGACTGTTAGATGGCGGACATCTGGGTGCAGCCCTCCCCTATATGCCAAAGCGTCAGGGCACGTTAATCTACACAACCAACCAATCTGGGTGCAGAATTAATGCTAAATGTGTCCATGGCATTGAGCCAGGCAGGAGGGGAGTTTCTCACAAGTAAATAACAAAGGAAACACAATCAGAAGAAGAAGAAGAAGAAGCAGAAGATGATGATGTTGATGATGATGATGATGATGATGATGTTGATGATGATGATGATGATGATGTTGATGATGTTGATGATGATGATGACGATGACGATGATGATGATGTACAAGATACAAGAAAAAAGGCCAACAACAGTGCCCAGAGGACTGGAAGGAGCAGGAAAGAAGGCGATCCGTCACGCCATCGTGACCCATTTTGGCCTATTCATTTGTGGGAGCGATGAAAAGGCTTTTAATATTTACAAGGCATAGCGGGAAATCTGAAAGTGATTATATTGTGGTTTGACACTGCACAAATAAAATCCTTCATAATACCAACAGTTGTGCGTGAGTACATATGTGTGTGTATGTTGAAGGGGGTGAGGTTGGGGGAGCCAAACCTATAAAGTGCATCGTTAACATTAGTCCACCGATTAATGTATTCCAGAGAGAGAGAGAGAGAGAGAGAGAGAGAGAGAGAGAGAGAGAGAGAGAGAGAGAGAGAGAGAGAGAGAGAGAGAGAGAGAGACAGACAGACAGAGGCAAAGAGAAAGATGTGAAGGAATGGCGCAATTATTTGTATGTCCATGCGTACATGAATATAGGTCTATATATGTCTGTGTGTTTGCGCGGGTACTGGCGTAGAAGTATGCTGCCAATGTGGATGGATGACTTCCTGGTTGCATGCTTGGTGTACCACAGCCAAACTGCAACCTGCCTGCTCCCCCATCATTCATACACCAACGCTTGTTAGTTCAGCTTTAGTGCCAAACCAGTTTGTCCTTAACGGAAAAGAGGTTGGTATCAAACAGCGTAGCTGAGACTAAACAAGGCCTGCTACCTCTGTCAGGTTGAAATAAAGAAAGCTAGCACCAGTCCCAGCCACGCTGTATGGTTCTGGTAACGTTCCATTACTAAGACCAACATCAATACGGGTCTTTCTACTGGCAATCCATTAACATTGTGACCCTGTCATAGCGGAGGTTCTCCAGCACGGCTTGCTTCCCTTGGTTAACCCATTACGACTACTCGTCAAAAGCAGGCCACCTTCAACTACTACACTCTTTTACACACCTATCGTGGAAACCCAAGGAGTCGCTATGCTTGTACGTTTGTCTAAAGAGGCAGACTCCAACACAAGGATACATTCCACACCACATTTTAAATCAGTCAACAAATACACCACACCTGTTTAAATCCAGTAAAAGGCAAGATAAAAGTTGTCATTTTTCACTGTCCATCTTAGCAGTATGATTGCTCTGGTGGTTCAGTGTTGATTTAGGTCCCTATCCCATCTTCCATGGGATGGTTATCCCCGTCTGCCATATCGCCAATGGTGGGTGTAGACGTTAAACTTCAATGCTCATTCAATTATTCACATCACACCATAATAAGATAATACGTACTGAAGAAACTTTTTGAGGAGTCACAGAGAAAAAAACCAACATGACATACTGGAGAAGTAAAGACTAGTCGACATAACAAAACACAACATTGAGCTAAAGTGTGACAACATAGATTAACAGTTTACACTGCATTTCAGCATAGAAGATCAACAGCTGCAATAGGACAGTAGAGATTACCGCAATGCTGAATTTTCGACCATAAACTCAGATGCGTGGCATTTGGTCAATACTGCGATACCAATGTAGCGCAATGTAGTTATTGTAATTGTAATTATAATTATAGCTGACGCAGGGGCTAGTAGTAAGCTTAGTTATTTAATTGTAATTATAATTATAGCTGACGCAGGGTCTAGTAGTAGTTATTGTATTGTAATTATAATTATAGCTGACGCAGGGTCTAGTAGTAGTTATTTTATTATAATTATAGCTGAGGCAGGGTCTAGTAGTAGTTATTGTATTGTAATTATAATTATCGCTGACGCAGGGTCTAGTAGTAGTTATTATATTGTAATTATAGTTGACGCTGGGTCTAGTAGTAGTTATTTTATTATAATTATAGCTGACGCAGGGTCTAGTAGTAGTTATTTTATTATAATTATAGCTGACGCAGGGTCTAGTAGTAGTTATTTTATTATAATTATAGCTGACGCAGGGTCTAGTAGTAGTTATTTTATTGTAATTATAATTATAGCTGACGCAGGGTCTAGTAGTAGTTATTTTATTGTAATTATAATTATAGCTGACGCAGGGTCTAGTAGTAGTTATTTTATTATAATTATAGCTGACGCAGGGTCTAGTAGTAGTTATTTTATTGTAATTATAATTATATTTGACGCAGGGTCTAGTAGTAATTATTTTATTATAATTATAATTATAGCTGACACAGGGTCTTGTAGTAAGCTTAGTTATTTAATTGTAAATATAATTATCGCTGACGCAGGGTCTAGTAGTAGTTATTGTTAATTGTAATTATAATTATCGCTGACGCAGGGTCTAGTAGTAGTTATTGCCATTATAATTATAGCTGACGCAGGGTCTAGTAGTAGGTATTGTCATTATAATTTTAGCTGACGCAGGGTCTAGTAGTAGGTATTGTCATTATAATTATAGCTGACGCAGGGTCTAGTAGTAGGTATTGTCATTGTAATTATAGCTGACTCATTGTCTAGTAGTAGGTATTGTCATTATAATTATAGCTGACGCAGGGTCTAGTAGTAGGTATTGTCATTATAATTATAGCTGACGCAGGGTCTAGTAGTAGGTATTGTCATTATAATTATAGCTGACGTAGTGTCTAGTAGTAGGTATTGTCATTATAATTATAGCTGACGCAGGGTCTAGTAGTAGGTATTGTCATTGTAATTATAGCTGACGCAGTGTCTAGTAGTAGGTATTGTCATTATAATTATAGCTGACGAAGGGTGTAGTAGTAGGTATTGTCATTATAATTATAGCTGACGCAGGGTCTAGTAGTAGGTATTGTCATTATAATTATAGCTGACGCAGGGTCTAGTAGTAGGTATTGTCATTATAATTATTGCTGACGCAGGGTCTAGTAGTAGGTATTGTCATTATAATTAAAGCTGACGCAGGGTCTAGTAGTAGGTATTGTCATTATAATTATAGCTGACGCAGGGTCTAGTAGCAGGTATTGTCATTATAATTATAGCTGACGCAGGGTCTAGTAGTAGGTATTGTCATTATAATTATAGCTGACGCCGGGTCTAGTAGTAGGTATTGTCATTGTAATTATAGCTGACGCAGGGTCTAGTAGTAGGTATTGTCATTATAATTATAGCTGACGCAGGGTCTAGTAGTAGGTATTGTCATTATAATTATAGCTGACGCAGGGTCTAGTAGTAGGTATTGTCATTATAATTATAGCTGACGCAGGGTCTAGTAGTAGGTATTGTCATTATAATTATAGCTGACGCAGGGTCTAGTAGCAGGTATTGTCATTATAATTATAGCTGACGCAGGGTCTAGTAGCAGGTATTGTCATTATAATTATAGCTGACGCAGGGTCTATAACTCAAGCCGCACAAGGCGCCCACTTGCTGACTTTAACACATCGTCTAACGTTTTGACTATTAAGCGCAATCCCTGGGATGTGGGGAGAAGGGACCTAGTGTTTGGTGGGTGTATTTACCTAGCTAACAGTCATCCGTCTATAGGACACCAACTTGGTGGGTGTATTTACCTAGCTAACAGTCATCCGTCTATAGGACACCAGCTTGGTGGGTGTATTTACCTAGCTAACAGTCATCCGTCTATAGGACACCAGCTTGGTGGGTGTATTTACCTAGCTAACAGTCATCCGTCTATAGGACACCAGCTCCAGGATCTTAATAGTGCTTGGTGGGTGTATTTACCTAGCTAACAGTCATCCGTCTATAGGACACCAGCTCCAGGATCTTAATAGTGCTTGGTGGGTGTATTTACCTAGCTAACAGTCATCCGTCTATAGGACACCAGGATCTTAATAGTGCTTGGTGGGTGTATTTACCTAGCTAACAGTCATCCGTCTATAGGACACCAGCTCCAGGATCTTAATAGTGCTTGGTGGGTGTATTTACCTAGCTAACAGTCATCCGTCTATAGGACACCCAGCTCCCAGGATCTTAATAGAGCTTGGTGGGTGTATTTACCTAGCTAACAGTCATCCGTCTATAGGACACCAGCTCCAGGATCTTAATAGTGTTTGGTGGGTGTATTTACCTAGCTAACAGTCATCTGTCTATAGGACACCAGCTCCAGGATCTAATATGCTTGGTGGGTGTATTTACCTAGCTAACAGTCATCCGTCTATAGAACACCAGCTCCAGGATCTTAATAGTGCTTGGTGGGTGTATTTACCTAGCTAACAGTCATCCGTCTATAGAACACCAGCTCCATGATCTTAATAGTGCTTGGAGGGTGTATTTTACCTAGCTAACAGTCATCCGTCTATAGAACACCAGCTCCAGGATCTTAATAGTGCTTGTGGGTGTATTTACCTAGCTAACAGTCATCCGTCTATAGGACACCAGCTCCAGGATCTTAATAGTGCTTGGTGGGTGTATTTACCTAGCTAACAGTCATCCGTCTATAGGACACCAGCTCCAGGATCTTAATAGTGCTTGGTGGGTTGTATTTACCTAGCTAACAGTCCATCCGTCTATAGGACACCAGATCTTAATAGTGCTTGGTGGGTGTATTTACCTAGCTAACAGTCATCCGTCTATAGACACCAGCTCCAGGATCTTAATAGTGCTTGGTGGGTGTATTTACCTAGCTAACAGTCATCTGTCTATAGGACACCAGGATCTTAATAGTGCTTGGTGGGTGTATTTACCTAGCTAACAGTCATCCGTCTATAGGACACCAGCTCCAGGATCTTAATAGTGCTTGGTGGGTGTATTTACCTAGCTAACAGTCATCCGTCTATAGGACTCCAGCTCCAGGATCTTAATAGTGCTTGGTGGGTGTATTTACCTAGCTAACAGTCATCCGTCTATAGGACTCCAGCTCCAGGATCTTAATAGTGCTTGGTGGGTGTATTTACCTAGCTAACAGTCATCCGTCTATAGGACACCAGCTCCAGGATCTTAATAGTGCTTGGTGGGTGTATTTACCTAGCTAACAGTCATCCGTCTATAGAACACCAGCTCCAGGATCGTAATAGTGCTTGGTGGGTGTATTTACCTAGCTAACAGTCATCCGTCTATAGGACACCAACTCCAGGAACGTAATAGTGCTTGGTGGGTGTATTTACCTAGCTAACAGTCATCCGTCTATAGGACACCAGGATCTTAATAGTGCTTGGTGGGTGTATTTACCTAGCTAACAGTCATCCGTCTATAGGACACCAGCTCCAGGATCTTAATAGTGCTTGGTGGGTGTATTTACCTAGCTAACAGTCATCCGTCTATAGGACACCAGCTCCAGGATCTTAATAGTGCTTGGTGGGTGTATTTACCTAGCTAACAGTCATCCGTCTATAGAACACCAGCTCCAGGAACTTAATAGTGCTTGGTGGGTGTATTTACCTAGCTAACAGTCATCCGTCTATAGGACACCAGGATCTTAATAGTGCTTGGTGGGTGTATTTACCTAGCTAACAGTCATCCGTCTATAGGACACCAGCTCCAGGATCTTAATAGTGCTTGGTGGGTGTATTTACCTAGCTAACAGTCATCCGTCTATAGGACACCAGGATCTTAATAGTGCTTGGTGGGTGTATTTACCTAGCTAACAGTCATCCGTCTATAGGACACCAGCTCCAGGATCTTAATAGTGCTTGGTGGGTGTATTTACCTAGCTAACAGTCATCCGTCTATAGGACACCAGCTCCAGGATCTTAATAGTGCTTGGTGGGTGTATTTACCTAGCTAACAGTCATCTGTCTATAGGACACCAGGATCTTAATAGTGCTTGGTGGGTGTATTTACCTAGCTAACAGTCATCCGTCTATAGGACACCAGGATCTTAATAGTGCTTGGTGGGTGTATTTACCTAGCTAACAGTCATCCGTCTATAGGACACCAGGATCTTAATAGTGCTTGGTGGGTGTATTTACCTAGCTAACAGTCATCCGTCTATAAGACACCAGGATCTTAATAGTGCTTGGTGGGTGTATTTACCTAGCTAACAGTCATCCGTCTATAGGACACCAGCTCCAGGATCTTAATAGTGCTTGGTGGGTGTATTTACCTAGCTAACAGTCATCTGTCTATAGGACACCAGCTCCAGGATCTTAATAGTGCTTGGTGGGTGTATTTACCTAGCTAACAGTCATCCGTCTATAGGAACACAAGCTCCAGGATCTTAATAGTGCTTGGTGGGTGTATTTACCTAGCTAACAGTCATCCGTCTATAGAACACCAGCTCCAGGATCTTAATAGTGCTTGACGGGTGTATTTACCTAGCTAACAATCATCCGTCTATAGGACACCAGCTCCAGGATCTTAATAGTGCTTGGTGGGTGTATTTACCTAGCTAACAGTCATCCGTCTATAGGACACCAGCTCCAGGATCTTAATAGTGCTTGGTGGGTGTATTTACCTAGCTAACAGTCATCTGTCTATAGGACACCAGGATCTTAATAGTGCTTGGTGGGTGTATTTACCTAGCTAACAGTCATCCGTCTATAGGACACCAGCTCCAGGATCTTAATAGTGCTTGGTGGGTGTATTTACCTAGCTAACAGTCATCCGTCTATAGGACTCCAGCTCAGGATCTTAATAGTGCTTGGTGGGTGTATTTACCTAGCTAACAGTCATCCGTCTTTAGGACTCCGGCTCCAGGATCTTAATAGTGCTTGGTGGGTGTATTTACCTAGCTAACAGTCATCCGTCTATAGGACACCAGGATCTTAATAGTGCTTGGTGGGTGTATTTACCTAGCTAACAGTCATCCGTCTATAGGACTCCAACTCCAGGAACTTAATAGTGCTTGGTGGGTGTATTTACCTAGCTAACAGTCATCCGTCTATAGGACTCCAACTCCAGGAACTTAATAGTGTTTGGTGGGTGTATTTACCTAGCTAACAGTCATCCGTCTATAGGACACCAGGATCTTAATAGTGCTTGGTGGGTGTATTTACCTAGCTAACAGTCATCCGTCTATAGGACACCAGGATCTTAATAGTGCTTGGTGGGTGTATTTACCTAGCTAACAGTCATCCGTCTATAGGACACCAGCTCCAGGATCTTAATAGTGCTTGGTGGGTGTATTTACCTAGCTAACAGTCATCCGTCTATAGGACTCCAACTCCAGGAACTTAATAGTGCTTGGTGGGTGTATTTACCTAGCTAACAGTCATCCGTCTATAGGACACCAGCTCCAGGATCTTAATAGTGCTTGGTGGGTGTATTTACCTAGCTAACAGTCATCCGTCTATAGGACACCAGCTCCAGGATCTTAATAGTGCTTGGTGGGTGTATTTACCTAGCTAACAGTCATCCGTCTATAGGACACCAGGATCTTAATAGTGCTTGGTGGGTGTATTTACCTAGCTAACAGTCATCCGTCTATAGGACACCAGCTCCAGGATCTTAATAGTGCTTGGTGGGTGTATTTACCTAGCTAACAGTCATCCGTCTATAGGACACCAGGATCTTAATAGTGCTTGGTGGGTGTATTTACCTAGCTAACAGTCATCCGTCTATAGGACACCAGGATCTTAATAGTGCTTGGTGGGTGTATTTACCTAGCTAACAGTCATCCGTCTATAAGACACCAGGATCTTAATAGTGCTTGGTGGGTGTATTTACCTAGCTAACAGTCATCCGTCTATAAGACACCAGGATCTTAATAGTGCTTGGTGGGTGTATTTACCTAGCTAACAGTCATCTGTCTATAGGACACCAGCTCCAGGATCTTAATAGTGCTTGGTGGGTGTATTTACCTAGCTAACAGTCATCCGTCTATAGAACACCAGCTCCAGGATCTTAATAGTGCTTGGTGGGTGTATTTACCTAGCTAACAGTCATCCGTCTATAGAACACCAGCTCCAGGATCTTAATAGTGCTTGGAGGGTGTATTTACCTAGCTAACAGTCATCCGTCTATAGAACACCAGCTCCAGGATCTTAATAGTGCTTGGTGGGTGTATTTACCTAGCTAACAGTCATCCGTCTATAGGACACCAGCTCCAGGATCTTAATAGTGCTTGGTGGGTGTATTTACCTAGCTAACAGTCATCTGTCTATAGGACACCAGGATCTTAATAGTGCTTGGTGGGTGTATTTACCTAGCTAACAGTCATCCGTCTATAGGACACCAGCTCCAGGATCTTAATAGTGCTTGGTGGGTGTATTTACCTAGCTAACAGTCATCCGTCTATAGGACTCCAGCTCCAGGATCTTAATAGTGCTTGGTGGGTGTATTTACCTAGCTAACAGTCATCCGTCTATAGGACTCCAGCTCCAGGATCTTAATAGTGCTTGGTGGGTGTATTTACCTAGCTAACAGTCATCCGTCTATAGGACACCAGCTCCAGGATCTTAATAGTGCTTGGTGGGTGTATTTACCTAGCTAACAGTCATCCGTCTATAGAACACCAGCTCCAGGATCGTAATAGTGCTTGGTGGGTGTATTTACCTAGCTAACAGTCATCCGTCTATAGGACACCAACTCCAGGAACGTAATAGTGCTTGGTGGGTGTATTTACCTAGCTAACAGTCATCCGTCTATAGGACACCAGGATCTTAATAGTGCTTGGTGGGTGTATTTACCTAGCTAACAGTCATCCGTCTATAGGACACCAGCTCCAGGATCTTAATAGTGCTTGGTGGGTGTATTTACCTAGCTAACAGTCATCCGTCTATAGGACACCAGCTCCAGGATCTTAATAGTGCTTGGTGGGTGTATTTACCTAGCTAACAGTCATCCGTCTATAGAACACCAGCTCCAGGAACTTAATAGTGCTTGGTGGGTGTATTTACCTAGCTAACAGTCATCCGTCTATAGGACACCAGGATCTTAATAGTGCTTGGTGGGTGTATTTACCTAGCTAACAGTCATCCGTCTATAGGACACCAGCTCCAGGATCTTAATAGTGCTTGGTGGGTGTATTTACCTAGCTAACAGTCATCCGTCTATAGGACACCAGGATCTTGAATAGTGCTTGGTGGGTGTATTTACCTAGCTAACAGTCATCCGTCTATAGGACACCAGCTCCAGGATCTTAATAGTGCTTGGTGGGTGTATTTACCTAGCTAACAGTCATCCGTCTATAGGACACCAGCTCCAGGATCTTAATAGTGCTTGGTGGGTGTATTTACCTAGCTAACAGTCATCTGTCTATAGGACACCAGGATCTTAATAGTGCTTGGTGGGTGTATTTACCTAGCTAACAGTCATCCGTCTATAGGACACCAGGATCTTAATAGTGCTTGGTGGGTGTATTTACCTAGCTAACAGTCATCCGTCTATAGGACACCAGGATCTTAATAGTGCTTGGTGGGTGTATTTACCTAGCTAACAGTCATCCGTCTATAAGACACCAGGATCTTAATAGTGCTTGGTGGGTGTATTTACCTAGCTAACAGTCATCCGTCTATAGGACACCAGCTCCAGGATCTTAATAGTGCTTGGTGGGTGTATTTACCTAGCTAACAGTCATCTGTCTATAGGACACCAGCTCCAGGATCTTAATAGTGCTTGGTGGGTGTATTTACCTAGCTAACAGTCATCCGTCTATAGAACACAAGCTCCAGGATCTTAATAGTGCTTGGTGGGTGTATTTACCTAGCTAACAGTCATCCGTCTATAGAACACCAGCTCCAGGATCTTAATAGTGCTTGACGGGTGTATTTACCTAGCTAACAATCATCCGTCTATAGGACACCAGCTCCAGGATCTTAATAGTGCTTGGTGGGTGTATTTACCTAGCTAACAGTCATCCGTCTATAGGACACCAGCTCCAGGATCTTAATAGTGCTTGGTGGGTGTATTTACCTAGCTAACAGTCATCTGTCTATAGGACACCAGGATCTTAATAGTGCTTGGTGGGTGTATTTACCTAGCTAACAGTCATCCGTCTATAGGACACCAGCTCCAGGATCTTAATAGTGCTTGGTGGGTGTATTTACCTAGCTAACAGTCATCCGTCTATAGGACTCCAGCTCCAGGATCTTAATAGTGCTTGGTGGGTGTATTTACCTAGCTAACAGTCATCCGTCTTTAGGACTCCGGCTCCAGGATCTTAATAGTGCTTGGTGGGTGTATTTACCTAGCTAACAGTCATCCGTCTATAGGACACCAGGATCTTAATAGTGCTTGGTGGGTGTATTTACCTAGCTAACAGTCATCCGTCTATAGGACTCCAACTCCAGGAACTTAATAGTGCTTGGTGGGTGTATTTACCTAGCTAACAGTCATCCGTCTATAGGACTCCAACTCCAGGAACTTAATAGTGTTTGGTGGGTGTATTTACCTAGCTAACAGTCATCCGTCTATAGGACACCAGGATCTTAATAGTGCTTGATGGGTGTATTTACCTAGCTAACAGTCATCCGTCTATAGGACACCAGGATCTTAATAGTACTTGGTGGGTGTATTTACCTAGCTAACAGTCATCTGTCTATAGGACACCAGCTCCAGGATCTTAATAGTGCTTGGTGGGTGTATTTACCTAGCTAACAGTCATCCGTCTATAGGACTCCAACTCCAGGAACTTAATAGTGCTTGGTGGGTGTATTTACCTAGCTAACAGTCATCCGTCTATAGGACACCAGCTCCAGGATCTTAATAGTGCTTGGTGGGTGTATTTACCTAGCTAACAGTCATCCGTCTATAGAACACCAGCTCCAGGAACTTAATAGTGCTTGGTGGGTGTATTTACCTAGCTAACAGTCATCCGTCTATAGGACACCAGGATCTTAATAGTGCTTGGTGGGTGTATTTACCTAGCTAACAGTCATCCGTCTATAGGACACCAGCTCCAGGATCTTAATAGTGCTTGGTGGGTGTATTTACCTAGCTAACAGTCATCCGTCTATAGGACACCAGGATCTTAATAGTGCTTGGTGGGTGTATTTACCTAGCTAACAGTCATCCGTCTATAGGACACCAGGATCTTAATAGTGCTTGGTGGGTGTATTTACCTAGCTAACAGTCATCCGTCTATAAGACACCAGGATCTTAATAGTGCTTGGTGGGTGTATTTACCTAGCTAACAGTCATCCGTCTATAGGACACCAGCTCCAGGATCTTAATAGTGCTTGGTGGGTGTATTTACCTAGCTAACAGTCATTCGTCTATAGGACACCAGCTCCAGGATCTTAATAGTGCTTAGTGGGTGTATTTACCTAGCTAACAGTCATCCGTCTATAGGACACCAGCTCCAGGATCTTAATAGTGCTTAGTGGGTGTATTTACCTAGCTAACAGTCATCCGTCTATAGGACACCAGGATCTTGATAGTGCTTGGTGGGTGTATTTACCTAGCTAACAGTCATCCGTCTATAGGACACCAGCTCCAGGATCTTAATAGTGCTTGGTGGGTGTATTTACCTAGCTAACAGTCATCCGTCTATAGGACACCAGCTCCAGGATCTTAATAGTGCTTGGTGGGTGTATTTACCTAGCTAACAGTCATCTGTCTATAGGACACCAGGATCTTAATAGTGCTTGGTGGGTGTATTTACCTAGCTAACAGTCATCCGTCTATAGGACACCAGGATCTTAATAGTGCTTGGTGGGTGTATTTACCTAGCTAACAGTCATCCGTCTATAGGACACCAGGATCTTAATAGTGCTTGGTGGGTGTATTTACCTAGCTAACAGTCATCCGTCTATAAGACACCAGGATCTTAATAGTGCTTGGTGGGTGTATTTACCTAGCTAACAGTCATCCGTCTATAGGACACCAGCTCCAGGATCTTAATAGTGCTTGGTGGGTGTATTTACCTAGCTAACAGTCATCTGTCTATAGGACACCAGCTCCAGGATCTTAATAGTGCTTGGTGGGTGTATTTACCTAGCTAACAGTCATCCGTCTATAGAACACAAGCTCCAGGATCTTAATAGTGCTTGGTGGGTGTATTTACCTAGCTAACAGTCATCCGTCTATAGAACACCAGCTCCAGGATCTTAATAGTGCTTGACGGGTGTATTTACCTAGCTAACAATCATCCGTCTATAGGACACCAGCTCCAGGATCTTAATAGTGCTTGGTGGGTGTATTTACCTAGCTAACAGTCATCCGTCTATAGGACACCAGCTCCAGGATCTTAATAGTGCTTGGTGGGTGTATTTACCTAGCTAACAGTCATCTGTCTATAGAACACCAGGATCTTAATAGTGCTTGGTGGGTGTATTTACCTAGCTAACAGTCATCCGTCTATAGGACACCAGGATCTTAATAGTGCTTGGTGGGTGTATTTACCTAGCTAACAGTCATCCGTCTATAGGACACCAGCTCCAGGATCTTAATAGTGCTTGGTGGGTGTATTTACCTAGCTAACAGTCATCCGTCTATAGGACTCCAGCTCCAGGATCTTAATAGTGCTTGGTGGGTGTATTTACCTAGCTAACAGTCATCCGTCTTTAGGACTCCGGCTCCAGGATCTTAATAGTGCTTGGTGGGTGTATTTACCTAGCTAACAGTCATCCGTCTATAGGGCACCAGGATCTTAATAGTGCTTGGTGGGTGTATTTACCTAGCTAACAGTCATCCGTCTATAGGACACCAGGATCTTAATAGTGCTTGGTGGGTGTATTTACCTAGCTAACAGTCATCCGTCTATAGGACTCCAACTCCAGGAACTTAATAGTGCTTGGTGGGTGTATTTACCTAGCTAACAGTCATCCGTCTATAGGACACCAGGATCTTAATAGTGCTTGATGGGTGTATTTACCTAGCTAACAGTCATCCGTCTATAGGACACCAGGATCTTAATAGTGCTTGATGGGTGTATTTACCTAGCTAACAGTCATCCGTCTATAGGACACCAGGATCTTAATAGTACTTGGTGGGTGTATTTACCTAGCTAACAGTCATCCGTCTATAGGGCACCAGGATCTTAATAGTGCTTGGTGGGTGTATTTACCTAGCTAACAGTCATTCGTCTATAGGACACCAGGATCTTAATAGTGCTTGGTGGGTGTATTTACCTAGCTAACAGTCATCCGTCTATAGGACACCAGCTCCAGGATCTTAATAGTACTTGGTGGGTGTATTTACCTAGCTAACAGTCATCCGTCTATAGGACACCAGGATCTTAATAGTGCTTGATGGGTGTATTTACCTAGCTAACAGTCATCCGTCTATAGGACACCAGGATCTTAATAGTACTTGGTGGGTGTATTTACCTAGCTAACAGTCATCTGTCTATAGGACACCAGCTCCAGGATCTTAATAGTGCTTGGTGGGTGTATTTACCTAGCTAACAGTCATCCGTCTATAGGACTCCAACTCCAGGAACTTAATAGTGCTTGGTGGGTGTATTTACCTAGCTAACAGTCATCCGTCTATAGGACACCAGCTCCAGGATCTTAATAGTGCTTGGTGGGTGTATTTACCTAGCTAACAGTCATCCGTCTATAGAACACCAGCTCCAGGAACTTAATAGTGCTTGGTGGGTGTATTTACCTAGCTAACAGTCATCCGTCTATAGGACACCAGGATCTTAATAGTGCTTGGTGGGTGTATTTACCTAGCTAACAGTCATCCGTCTATAGGACACCAGCTCCAGGATCTTAATAGTGCTTGGTGGGTGTATTTACCTAGCTAACAGTCATCCGTCTATAGGACACCAGGATCTTAATAGTGCTTGGTGGGTGTATTTACCTAGCTAACAGTCATCCGTCTATAGGACACCAGGATCTTAATAGTGCTTGGTGGGTGTATTTACCTAGCTAACAGTCATCCGTCTATAAGACACCAGGATCTTAATAGTGCTTGGTGGGTGTATTTACCTAGCTAACAGTCATCCGTCTATAGGACACCAGCTCCAGGATCTTAATAGTGCTTGGTGGGTGTATTTACCTAGCTAACAGTCATTCGTCTATAGGACACCAGCTCCAGGATCTTAATAGTGCTTAGTGGGTGTATTTACCTAGCTAACAGTCATCCGTCTATAGGACACCAGCTCCAGGATCTTAATAGTGCTTAGTGGGTGTATTTACCTAGCTAACAGTCATCCGTCTATAGGACACCAGCTCCAGGATCTTAATAGTGCTTGGTGGGTGTATTTACCTAGCTAACAGTCATCCGTCTATAAGACACCAGCTCCAGGATCTTAATAGTGCTTGGTGGGTGTATTTACCTAGCTAACAGTCATCCGTCTATAGGACACCAGGATCTTAATAGTGCTTGGTGGGTGTATTTACCTAGCTAACAATCATCCGTCTATAGGACACCAGCTCCAGGATCTTAATAGTGCTTGGTGGGTGTATTTACCTAACTAGCAGTCATTCGTATATAGGACACCAACTCCAGGATCTTAATAGTGCTTGGTGGGTGTATTTACCTAACTAACAGTCATCCGTCTATAGGACACCAGGATCTTAATAGTGCTTGGTGGGTGTATTTAACTAGCTAACAGTCATCCGTCTATAGGACACCAGCTCCAGGATCTTAATAGTGCTTGGTGGGTGTATTTACCTAACTAACAGTCATCCGTCTATAGCACACCAGGATCTTAATAGTGCTTGGTGGGTGTATTTACCTAGCTAACAGTCATCCGTCTATAGCACACCAGCTCCAGGATCTTAATAGTGCTTGGTGGGTGTATTTACCTAGCTAACAGTCATCCGTCTATAGGACACCAGCTCTAGGATCTTAATAGTGCTTAGTGGGTGTATTTACCTAGCTAACAGTCATCCGTCTATAGAACACCAGCTCCAGGATCTTAATAGTGCTTGGTGGGTGTATTTACCTAGCTAACAGTCATCCGTCTATAGGACACCAGGATCTTAATAGTGCTTGGTGGGTGTATTTACCTAGCTAACAGTCATCCGTCTATAGGACACCAACTCCAGGAACTTAATAGTGCTTGGTGGGTGTATTTACCTAGCTAACAGTCATCCGTCTATAGAACACCAGGATCTTGATAGTGCTTAGTGGGTGTATTTACCTAGCTAACAGTCATCCGTCTATAGGACACCAGGATCTTAATAGTGCTTAGTGGGTGTATTTACCTAGCTAACAGTCATCCGTCTATAGGACACCAGGATCTTAATAGTGCTTGGTGGGTGTATTTACCTAGCTAACAGTCATCCGTCTATAGGACACCAGCTCCAGGATCTTAATAGTGCTTGGTGGGTGTATTTACCTAGCTAACAGTCATCCGTCTATAGGACACCAGGATCTTAATAGTGCTTGGTGGGTGTATTTACCTAGCTAACAGTCATCCGTCTATAGGACACCAGGATCTTAATAGTGCTTGGTGGGTGTATTTACCTAGCTAACAGTCATCCGTCTATAGGACACCAGGATCTTAATAGTGCTTGGTGGGTGTATTTACCTAGCTAACAGTCATCCGTCTATAGGACACCAGGATCTTAATAGTGCTTGGTGGGTGTATTTACCTAGCTAACAGTCATCCGTCTATAGGACACCAGGATCTTAATAGTGCTTGGTGGGTGTATTTACCTAGCTAACAGTCATCCGTCTATAGGACACCAGCTCCAGGATCTTAATAGTGCTTGGTGGGTGTATTTACCTAGCTAACAGTCATCCGTCTATAGGACACCAGGATCTTAATAGTGCTTGGTGGGTGTATTTACCTAGCTAACAGTCATCCGTCTATAGGACACCAGGTTCTTAATAGTGCTTGGTGGGTGTTTTTACCTAGCTAACAGTCATCCGTCTATAGGACACCAGCTCCAGGATCTTAATAGTGCTTGGTGGGTGTATTTACCTAGCTAACAGTCATCCGTCTATAGGACACCAGCTCCAGGATCTTAATTGTGCTTGGTGGGTGTATTTACCTAGCTAACAGTCATCCGTCTATAGGACACCAGCTCCAGGATCTTAATAGTGCTTGGTGGGTGTATTTACCTAGCTAACAGTCATCCGTCTATAGGACACCAGGATCTTAATAGTGCTTGACGGGTGTATTTACCTAACTAACAGTCATCCGTCTATAGGACACCAGGATCTTAATAGTGCTTGGTGGGTGTATTTACCTAGCTAACAGTCATCCGTCTATAGGACACCAGGTTCTTAATAGTGCTTGACGGGTGTATTTACCTAGCTAACAGTCATCCGTCTTGGTTTTTGGTGTGTTTGTCTCAATAAACCTGTCTACTATCGGTTTCTGGTGTCTATTTTTCTTTCTTTTGTGTTTATTATGCAATAAAAATAAATTGTTTGCACCTACCCATGCGTGTCCCTCTTTGTTTGCCCCGAAAAAAGCGAAAAATTATCACTTTTCAAGACCTAGCAACCCGACTTTCGTTTTCCATTACGCCGGCATGCCGCATATCAAATGAAACTAGATTGCCTCCCCTACACGATTCCGGCCTTTCCCGAGCGATAGAGAAAAAATACGATTGGTTTACGATTCATTTTATAGGTCAACCCTTCGGGGGAACTTTCCATATATGGGAGGCCTAACGAAATCCGAATTGCCGATTGGTTAGATCGCGTCACGTGATCCCGCGAGATTCAAAATGGTGGTTGTTTACATGCTTTCTGAAACTCTCACCTCATTGCAATCATGCCTCGCGTGAAGAAATCAACGAATCAATCAGCTCCAAAAGGTAAATCGAAGCGAAACAAGCATCTCTTGTATGCACGGCAATGCAAACTTCAAAAGAAACTCGAAGGATTACAGAGTAATCAGCCGCCGATTGACGACCGGTCGGTGCCTTCGCCAAGCACGCCGTCATCTTCAACTTCAAGTGAGTTGCACCCCACAGTTTCGCAACCTATCGCGACACTAGAGATCGTAAAAACACCATCCCAGGTCAAAAGGGAACTCTACGAAGTCTCTAGAAATGAAGCTACAGGGCACCCAGGCCCCTCAACTCACGAGCAGCGTGGCATCGTAGATTTTTCCTGCTTCAATGATGTCATTGCTAAACTTGCCTGTCCCCAGTGTCAACAAACAGCACTGCAGTTTAGGACTGATAAGAAGAAGCCTCAAGGTCTGGCAGTTCATGCTTATGTCTTCTGTGAGTCATGTGAAGAAACTGTTTGTGGGACTGATGGGTTTCTTGCTGAAAGGGCAACAGGCAAAGGTTTTGAAGTGAACAGACAGGCAGTGTTTGCTGCACTTGTGTGTGGGCTAGGTGCCACTACTTTCAACAATTACAATGAAATGTTGAATTTGCCTGGCATGCATCACAAGACATTCCACCAAAAAGCAGACAGCCTCTACAGCAGAAATGAGGAGTTTGGAGCTGCTGTCTTCGATGAAGCTGCCAGGCATGTAAGACAAATGCATGCGCGTGAAGCTGGCCTTCCCACTGACACCGACGACATCATTGACATAAGTGTCAGTTATGATGGCACATGGCTGACCAGAGGGCACTCGTCACACATTGGAGTGGGATGTGTCATTGACATTATGACTGGTATGTGCATTGATGCTCATGTCATGTGCACATACTGCCAGGCATGTGAAAGTGTGGGGAAAAAAATCCACGCCGAGAAACTGGAGGAGTTTCCAGCATAGCTTGCGAGCCATTTGCCCAAGTGTGACAAAAATTACACTGGTAAGTTATTTTTTTCATTATTATAACAATGTTTTTTTTTTGTAAACAAGCATTTTTCTAAATGCCAATAACAGTAGTATAAGAAATAATCTCCACAGCTGAGGGAGCAAATTTAATAAAAATTTATACCTATATGAACATTATGATTATCTAAATGTTGAGTGCTGTATCACAATAATGGAATTTGCTTATTAAATATGTGCAGCTGCAAGGGCATCTGTACCTGTGTTCTGAATAATTCTTTGCTTTCTTGATCCTAAGTGCACACAAAATGATGATAATGATAATTATCCTATATAAATGGTTTTACGTTGGCGACAGGGCAGTTATAATTAAACATTGATTATATTGGGTAGACCTACATGTAATGATATAACACTAGTTGTGGCAATTACAATAATGATGATGTTTTGTGCAGGGTCTTCAGGCATGATGGAGGTGGAAGCGGCCAAGGTGCTGTGGAAGCGGTCAGTGGAGCGTCACAAGCTGCGCTATACCATCTTGTTGTCAGACGGTGACTGCAAGACCTTCAACCAGCTGCTTACCATCAAGCCCTATGGAGAGGATGTGCAACTGGACAAAGAGGAATGCATCAATCATGTGTCCAAGCGCCTGGGTACAGCTCTGCGGAACGTCGTCTCGGACTGTAAGAAGAGAGGAGTGACCTTGGGTGGGCGCGGTCACGGCATGTTGACACAAAATGCCATCCGTAAGCTGACCATTTATTACAACAGAGCAATCAGGGGGCAAAAGACAGTGGAAGGGATGAGGAAAGCTGCCCTGGCATCACTACACCATGGATATTCAACAGACCAACAGCCATCTCATGAGTACTGCCCCACTGGTGTAGACTCTTGGTGCTTTTTCCAACAAGCTTTGGCACAGCACAAGGTTCCAGGTCCGCACGCGAAGCTTGTCCACACCCCCCTCCACCGTGCCAAGCTGCATGAGCACCTGAAGCCCATATATGAGAGACTCACAGAAGAACATCTTTTGAATAGGTGCCTATCTGGTAAGACCCAAAATGCCAATGAAGCCTTGCACAGCCTCATCTGGGGACGGTGTTCGAAAGATCACTTTGCATCCAGACGCCGCGTGCAGTTTGCAGTTTTCACCGCCATTCGTGAATTCAATTGTGGACCTATAGCTGCCCAAGACACAGCAGGGTTCTTTGGTTTCACCAAGGGCACACACATGAAGAGGCTGGGGGCCAGCAGGCAAGAAAAAAGGGAACGCAACAGCCGCAAGTACCTTAGAGACCAGGCCAGCAAGCGACGCGACAATGTGAGGGCTGCACGACTGAAGCGGATGGAAGAACTGATGCAGCTGGAGGGAGGCCCTGCATATGCTGCAGGCCAATTTTGACTGTTTTTTGTGTAGATTACCATTCTTTGTCATTTTCAAGCATTTACAGTTGACTGTGAGTACATTTTCCATTGCCCTTCTCTTGTTGTCTTCTTTTTCTTCTTGTTTCTCAGTTTTCCGCTTTTCAACTGTTTTCGATGAAAGGAAATGTTTTTCTAAAAAACTGTCTATCCAAACTTCACCAAACTTGGCACATGTGAACCATGGTGTATGCTGCACATTATTATAGAGAGACTTTTTGGATATTTCTCTATTTTCTTTGGTGAGGAGGTAAAATCTTATGTCACCGCTCAAATTTTGGGCGAAAATAATAAAAAAATAGGTATAAAATACAATAATAACAATTTCTAAAATGTTCTTCTATAAAATTGTGCATTCATACATAGTGTGCATGTGTGCCAAAAATTGTTTTTCTGTGATGTGTATTAATTGAATAACAGCATTCCCCAGATATCCAATATGGCGGTTGTTTACAGTAGTTTCCATAGCAACGGTTGGGTATAATGTTAAACAGATGCATTTTTTAAACTCAGAGTTTATAGTACTATTACTTGGCACTAACAAAGGCTACCTCAGTCAAGAAACACAAGAGTTACATTGGTGGGTGTATTTACCTAGCTAACAGTCATCCGTCTATAGGGCACCAGCTCCAGGATCTTAATAGTGCTTGGTGGGTGTATTTACCTAGTTAACAGTCATCCGTCTATAGGACACCAGGATCTTAATAGTGCTTGATGGGTGTATTTACCTAGCTAACAGTCATCCGTCTATAGGACACCAGGATCTTAATAGTGCTTGGTGGGTGTATTTACCTAGCTAACAGTCATCCGTCTATAGGACACCAGGATCTTAATAGTGCTTGGTGGGTGTATTTACCTAGCTAACAGTCATCCGTCTATAGGACACCAGCTCCAGGATCTTAATAGTGCTTGGTGGGTGTATTTACCTAGCTAACAGTCATTCGTCTATAGGACACCAGGATCTTAATAGTGCTTGGTGGGTGTATTTACCTAGCTAACAGTCATCCGTCTATAGGACACCAGCTCCAGGATCTTAATAGTCCGTGGTGGGTGTATTTACCTAGCTAACAGTCATCCGTCTATAGGACACCAGCTCCAGGATCTTAATAGTGCTTGGTGGGTGTATTTACCTAGCTAACAGTCATCCGTCTATAGGACACCAGGATCTTAATAGTGCTTGGTGGGTGTATTTACCTAGCTAACAGTCATCCGTCTATAGGACACCAACTCCAGGATCTTAATAGTGCTTGGTGGGTGTATTTACCTAGCTAACAGTCATCCGTCTATAGGACACCAGCTCCAGGATCTTAATACTAATAATAGTGCTTGGTGGGTGTATTTACCTAGCTAACAGTCATCCGTCTATAGGACACCAGCTCCAGGATCTTAATACTAATAATAGTGCTTGGTGGGTGTATTTACCTAGCTAACAGTCATCCGTCTATAGGACACCAACTCCAGGATCTTAATACTAATAATAGTGCTTGGTGGGTGTATTTACCTAGCTAACAGTCATCCGTCTATAGGACACCAGCTCCAGGATCTTAATACTAATAATAGTGCTTGGTGGGTGTATTTACCTAGCTAACAGTCATCCGTCTATAGGGCACCAGGATCTTAATAGTGCTTGGTGGGTGTATTTACCTAGCTAACAGTCATCCGTCTATAGGACACCAGGATCTTAATAGTGCTTGGTGGGTGTATTTACCTAGCTAACAGTCATCCGTCTATAGGACACCAGGATCTTAATAGTGCTTGGTGGGTGTATTTACCTAGCTAACAGTCATCCGTCTATAGGACACCAACTCCAGGATCTTAATAGTCCGTGGAATGGAACGCGTGCGTGCACAGTCAAGACCTCAGTATATACTCTCATCCGAAGAAGTAGAGGGCGCTTGCCTGTGCATAATTTTTCTACCTTGACATTTCTAACCACCGCTTGCAATGTTGTCACTGGGTTCAATGCTGCCATTGTTTTGCCGCAGCTTTCACTACTAAGCCACTTGCCCTCCTACAGCTTCTACTGATCCTATCCTATCCTATCCCGTAACTCAAAGGTCGTTGGGGCACCACAAATGATCGTTTAACCATCTTTCTCTTTTCTCAGCAACTCTCATTGTTTCGTTCAGCGTCAAGCCAGTCCATTCTCGATAGAATGGCGAGACCAAGCACTGGGATTGATCGTAGAGGAACAACAAGAGATCCTGGGTATGATGGACAGCTTTGGAGTGTTATGTTTGTAGGTATTGCTTGCAGTTAAGCATGTGATAGTTCAGTGTGATTTGGAAATACTATTGTGGATAACACGTGAAGAGGAGAATGACACTGCTCAAAGTTGGTGCTGAGAAAAGAGAGGTCTGAAATGCTTCACTTCCATAAACATTACAAGAAAGCTTTTACCTTAACACGGATATGGTTTGTGAGGATGGTACTGATAGGATGGCTAGGTTTTGACAGGGACCCTGGCTACCATAGGACCGTTATTAAACAGTGCAGATAGTGCATCAACCATCCTCTGCATGACCGATGGTTTGTCACGTGTCGCCCGCCATGGCTATCTCACGTCACACGGCATTAAAGGGAAAATCTCGCCACTGGCGTGGTCCTCCGAGAGTCTCATCTCCTCTCGTCTCGTGAGCGGCGGTAACCGGTGAGACCAGCACCAAAGGGGGCACAGTCTCAGAGGCGGCGGTCGTGGAAAAGAATTTGCTAATAGCCATATCCGGTGGGGGAGAGTCATATCCGGCAAGGGAAGCAATCGATGAGCCGGAGCAAAGGTGAGTTTGTGTAAGTGATTTCCCCTCCATTTTTGTCCGCTAGAGAATTGTTTTCCACTGGAAGTGTTAACGACTGTGTTAGGAAATCCCCAGTAGCCAATACCAGTCTCATTGCCCCATGCTGTTTTCCCATGCTGTTTTGTGACCAACGCTGACTTGTGAAGAGGAAAGGTTGAAGTGAACGAAATATCGGGATCCCTTTGCACCAGAGGAAAGGGAATCGGGTCTTTACCTCACATGTGACTGTTGGCTGTTTTACAAAGCTTGTCATTAGGGATGAAACGGATGTGTATAAAGAAACCCTGTCATATCATTGGCACTACTACGTATACTGTGTACTGTCAGTGAAGTACTGGGAGTAACTAACTGTTACTCGGGTTGTCAATAGTCGATTCAGTCTCGATTCTTGAATCTTAATATGTGTGGCTCGAATTCGTTTATTGACGCAGCCTGTTCGCTCAGCAACAAGGCAGGAGTCGTCGTATACAGTTTTCCAACTTTATTCAGCAATAACCAACAACTGC